>BSBM01000445.1:14732500-14760000 GCA_027924585.1 Larix kaempferi | reverse complement strand
GAACATAATCAGTATTTTCGCCATGACTTCAGATTCTGAAGTCATATTTTAATTCTCCTTATAAGTTTTTCATTATTCAATGTTGTTTGTTTTGTATTTTGAAAATGATATACTCATAATCCAACCCTAAATTCTTATGAATGTGTTGTTAGTCGAGCTTCCGTATGCACTGCATGCTCACCAACGGTCAAATGTGTCACTCATAACGTGACATTATATTCGAAATCAAGGTAATCCCGTGGGTTCAGTCATGCGTGGTCTGTAATATCTGTGTAAGTGCATGAATTCGCGTATCCATACTCACGTCATACATTCACATGAAAAGGACGCTTCAATCAAATTAATACACCGATTGTTTGATGTTTGGTGTACTTATTTATGGATCGCTGCACTTGTACTAACAGATATTGTATACAAGAGGTTGCAGGGAAAGGAAAACAATTTCTTGCTCCCCTTTAGGAAAGCCACTATGCCGTTTAATGGGGCCTGCATTGATTTAGATGAAATAACAACCGACTTTAAAGTAAAAGAGGATGCATATATCGCTCTGAGAATATGTATATACATCGGATCGCCTTGCCGATTTAAAGAATATAAAAGCGTCGTGCGACGTGAAAGATTTTGTACTACATACGTAAATTCAATAAAGAAATTGTGAAGGTGGCAAAGTCGTATCATACGGTAGGATATAATAATAAAAGGATGCAGCCAAAAGGCAACTGTGCTTTCTTTATCTTTCGTTTTCTTTACTTTTCTTATACGAGTGGGGAAAAGCAAGTAGATGCTCAATACCACGCCACGCAAATATAGTTGGAATCTTAGAGTATGATCATGAAATTAATAAAAAGTTTAAAATGAAATGTCAACTTTCAAGGTACCTTTGAGTGATTGATATCTTTCCTTTTACTTGTAAGGCGAGAGTTGATTTTTTTTACGATATTAATCTATAAAAAAATTATATAAATATTTTTTATATAAATTAAAAGTTTCATTATAAAATTATGATAGGATTCTTAAATATTATTATATTAAAAATATAATAATTTTTATATAATAAATTTAAAAATAATTAAAAAATATAATAAAATAATTAATTAGATAACAAAACATAAATTAAAATCTTTTATATATTTAATTTTTAATCTTATTATAATAATTAAAATATAAATAATCATTATCATATAAATAGATATGAATATTCTTTCAACTAATAAAACAAAACTACAAATCAACTTTCACCATTGACTTTTTAAGTAAACATTATAATGAATAAAACAAACTACAAATTGACCATGATCAATTACCACAACATCTTTTAAAGACAAAGTTAAGAAAATAGAGTGAGCCAATAAGCCCAAAGAAAAGTGAAGTGACAAACCTTCCTAATCATTCTCTCTCGTGAAAGGAAAGAAAATGAAAAGCAGCACAATAAAAAGAAGCCTCGCACATCTCACAGCTTTCCTAATAATGACGCTCACGCACTCTGATTATTATTATATAATATACTTTTTCTTTAGACACTAGGTACCTCTCTCATTCAATAATATACATTTTCTTCGTCTCTTTCCCAAATGGATGAACCGCTTTTTACAACTAAATTTGTGTCAAGATTCCAAAAGATGAACCGCTTTACTTTTAGTGGGAGCAATTTACTTATTTTGAAAATATAATTTTATAAAACAAAAGCTATTAATTTGGGTTTATTGACTAAATTTTTTTGTTTGGCCATAGTTTAATTATAATGTTGAATATATGATATTAAATCTAATTATTAAAAAATGTTTTTTTTTTTCATTCTAAAGGTTCTCTCTTGGAACACATTATGACGGAGGTTAATTCCCCAACTCTCACATGGCTTCGCTGGAACAAGAGTTCCAACTCTTCCCTACCTTCATGGATTGTAATGAAGAATTTAAGGTTTTCAACTCCAAACATCCAGCTACCCACAATTCCTCCAAAGATGTCAATGATTCCATACTTTGGTATCTATTCTAACTCAGAGCACCCACTAACACTTTGGCCTTGGGAGTCGAGGCTTTCTCCACTGCTCCAACCCTTGACGCTCTTCAGCATCGTACATGAGTCTGTGTGCAATACCTCCAAAGATACCAATGTTTCCATATTCGGCAGCTCTTCTAACTCAGACAACCCACGCAGATCTAGGATTCTAAGATTTGTCACGTGATCCAACCCCCGTATGCTCTTCAGCTTCACACCCCCCTTGCACCCAACTCCTCCAAAGATGTCATTGTTTCCATACTTGGAATCTCTATTAAGTTAGACAACCCATGAAGATCTACGATTCTAAGCTTTATCGTGTTCTCCAATCCCCGTATGCTCTTCTGCTTCAAATATTCGTTTCAACTTCTCACATTTGTCTGTCGACCACAATTCCTCCAAAAGCTTTTGAATTCAACTAGGACATTGTTCTGCGATATGGTAATTGGAGGTAATTGGATAAACATTCTGCGTTTCAGTCCGGTCATTTTTTCTGTAATACACACTTTTTTTGAAAGACTAGTTCTCTTTGTTGGTGCTATGTGTTAGAAGAGGTGGGAGATGTTGAACATTGTATGTCATTGGAGTTTGGAGATGCTCGATTTCTGTAGATATTCGAAATCAGTGGAAGTAGTGAACCAGCTACTTGTGCAGATGGAGAACGAAGGGAGGCATGCTGCTTTCTTTAGCAATCAATGAATTTTCTAGAGAGGAACCATTTTTGCAATGAATGTTGCAATAACATTGGATGTTTAATGGGATTTGCAATAACGCAATAGAACCAGTTTTGCAATGGAAGCAGTCATATTGTTTAATGGGTTTTGCAATGACGCAATATATATGGATGTTTAATGGGCCTTAAGAGCCTTGAATTAATTAATCATTATTTAGTGTTTGTTTTCAATCTTGATAGCACAAAACATTCTCTATTTGTTGAAAACTTTGTTGTTGAATAGGGTTTATTGAGGAGTTAAGTTGTATAGTCTTTTATCTCTGGCTAAGACTCGGTTAAGATTTATGTAAGTATAACTTAACTTCAATTTCCTGGAAATGAAGAAACTCTGCAATGTTAGTGTGTTATTCTCTTTTTGGATGTATGTCGTGTATTATGATGATTACTGAGTGTTATATTTTAATTGAAGTCCGAGTATGATGTCTGGCATATATTTAATTTTAGTTTCTTCAAATTGAAGAAACATATGAATAGCCTGCTCGTGTATGATATTTCTTTTAACTAAGTTTTTAGTTCTCTCTTTTGATTTCTCCTAACTAACTTCTGCAAAACCCTGGTTGGCATTTGTTAAATTCCTTTAACAAAACTGTAGCATATTGACTAACTACTTAAGAGGTAAGCATGGCATTTATTTATGACAATAAATATGCATCTTCCTATCACAAAATTGCAAGGTGGAAAGTTGTCAACACCTTGGCATCTTTGCATACAATAAATGCACAGCTTCCACAACAATTTTGTATTTATTTACCATAAAAAAGCATAACTTCCGAGAAATTTCCACAAATTTATCACACCCTTTTCATTTAAAAACAATAATGCAAAGCTATCTTCGACGAAATTGCACCACTTTATATTTTACAAAATTGACCTTGACATCTATTTAAACCACTTGCTTCACATTTTAGCTAAATCTTCACGGCCACTGCCCCTGCCCCTGGAACTTGAGACCATTGTGGTTTTTATTCGGTACGAACTATCGTGGCCAGGACTAACTACCTAAATATAAGGCATGACAAACTATAGTAGCAAGGAATAAATACCTTCTGAACGTACCTGGAGTAGCAATTGAGGACTCATAGGCTAATGCAAAGAAATACCTGGTTTCTTCTTATTTTAATTTTAGAAGTGATGGACCAGTGCTCACTTTTGTTGAGAGCAAAGTGATGGACCATTTCCCACTTGCATTGAGAACAATCTGTGGGTTGGAAAGGACTAGCATTGTCATTCTTTTGTTTGTGCTCATTTGGTTGTTTATTTTCTATATCTCGCTCTTGATTTTAGTATATAATCACCTTATATGCTACTCTCGACAGAACATGCGTAGACATGGGGACATACAGATCATGATACTCTTGCAAGGAGTATTTAACTCTATTAATATTAGATCAAGTTATCAACAACAACTACATATTTTCCTTATAGATTCATCATATTTTTATATGTGCTTACAATCTTTAAAACATATATTAACTACCTCGGTGGACCTGATCAACCCGACCAAATATGTTTCCCTTACAGATTCATATCTTTATATATGCTTATAACGTATCTATCTCAGTGGACCCAGAACAAGACCAACTCCGCCAACTACTCTATTTACTAGTCAACTAGGTCAACTAAGCTCCCACATTCATCACCAGTTCCAATTCCTCCATTGTTGTGATTGTTGTCCATCATTCTTAAGTTGTCCTTTCATTATGTGGATATGCTTCTTCTGCTTTTTTTTCTCCTCTTTCTTCTCTTTCCTGGGCTTATGTCTTTATTTTCTTCTATGTCTCTCTTTGCTTACTGCTATTGAATATTATTTACCCAACAATTAGGCATATCAATTGTCCTTGATGTCTAATATTCATTTCAACATCCTTTGTTTTTCCAAACAAACATCTATAAAGTTGCAAGAAATAAAGTGTGTCATGGCATCCTTTGGATGATACCTTGAAATCATAACAATTTATTTCCATCTTTTCCTCTCATCATTGGTGTAAGGTTATGGATTGAGAGAGTCAAGAGTGAGAACCTTCTTAAATGAGACCAGTTAAATACCTTCAATTTACAACTTAGTTCGAAATAGATTTGTCTTGTGGTTTGTACCTTTTGGCTTGTTTTCACAAAGAGAATTTGTCAGTTTTGCACAATCATTACAAGAATTGAACTTGGGTGGGGAGGGTAACAATCATTCCTCCGAACCACCCAAACTACAACCAATGGACCACTAGTTATACGAACTTTGAATCTAAATAATATTACATATACTAGTTATATGAAATTTGAATTTAAATAATGTAATTGACTCTCGAGTATATAAAAAATATGGAGGATATTACAGTCCATTTATGGAGTTGATTCATGGCAAAGCTTAGAATCCTAGATGTTTGTGGGTTGTCTGAGTTAGAAGAGATGTCGAGTATGGAAACATTGGTATCTTTGGAAGTATTGCACACATACTCATGTATGATGCTGAAGAGCATCAGGGGTTGGAGCAGTGGATAAAGCCTCGACTCCCGAGACCAAAGTGTTAGTGATTGCTCTGAGTTACAAGAGCTACCGCAGTATGGAATCATTGACATCTTTGGAGGAATTGTGTTGGATTTTAACCTCTAAACTATTATTATGCAAAAAACAATTCCTTCAACCATTTTTTCCATTGCAAAAAACTCCTCATAACTAGCCACAAAGCTGGTGGCAATGTCGGAGACATTTCCACCACGTGGCTCTTGTTACTAAACTCAACTGATATCTTTTATTCCTTAAAATATTTCACATAGATCTTATACACCATAAGGGTTCGGAACTTGGATATTGGACTTTGGGATCACTTCAAATGAAACAATGGAATGGTTTTAATAATAATTCAGTTAATATAAAATTAAAAAAAAATCATTAATTATAAATTTTTTAATAATCTTTATAATAAATTTTAAAATAATATAAAAAATGAAATTAAAATATAAATTAATTATTAAAATATATAAATATGTTTTAAGAAAAGAAGTTTGAAAAGCTCTAAAATTAGTTGGTTATTTTAAGGGTGTGGTTTTCACAATTAAGTTTTTCATTGATGTGGTGATGTAGTTGTGAGTTGTATATACCTTGAAAGGGTTGTAGAATATCATGATATCTAGGTGTAAAAAGTGAATTATGAAATAAAAAAAAAAAAAAATTATTAACAAAGTTTAAAAAGATTAAGATAAACAATAATTAAAAATAAAAATTTGAGTAAGAAAGTTGGATTGTTTTTATTAAGAAAAAAAGGAATAATTAAAATTTAAAACAAATTAAATTAAAATGATTAGATATATATGTGTTGGGGCAAACTCAACATTTTATTCCATAATCACTTAGGTTAAATTTAATTAACAAAATAAAATTTAAAAAATTAATACAATTAAATTCACTTCGTTTAAATTTCGTTAACAAAATAAAATTTAGAAATTTAATAAAATTAAATTCATATTATTTGAAATAAAATAAAAATTAAATTAAAGGTGAAGAATTGCTTTCTATCTATAATGTTTCAAGGTTTAATGGGGGAGTATGAGTACAATGAAAGTGAAGTGGATGGTGTTACATTTATAGAAAAATGGGTAGTGGTAATTATACATTTGGGTAGTGATTAATGATAGTGTTGCATTCTTTCATTTTATAAATATGTTAAATCTTACATTTATTGAAAAAAGGGGAGTGATAATTATACACTTTGGTAGTGATTAATGATAGTGCTTTAATTTTTCACTTTTTATAAATATATTAAATAGTTTAATGAGTTGTTTAAGAAATAAACATTTTCCCTAAAAGTGAATTAATCTTAACCTTGGTAAAAAAATGTTAGTGTTATCAAATATATTAAATTTATCAAATATTTATTTGAAAACAAATTATCCTAATTCAATAGCGCTTGTGTGAGTATTTAAGTTCCTTTAATTTGTGTGAATTTTATGAAAAAACAATTTATATTAATTTGACATGTATGTTTAAAAGATGCTATATGTGTATTTAAAATTCTTAAATCTCTATGTTAATGGTTGTCTTATGGGGAAAGTTATTGTAGGAATCTTTATGTTTAGGGAAGTTATCGTAGGAATTTTGGTTAATGAATGAGGGTTATTATATATTAAGATATTGATTTTTCAAATCTTTGACAAATATGGGGTATTTAACTTAAATGAATATTTATGATAAAAATGAAAATTGGTTTAAAAAATAAAATAAAAATAATTAAATAAAAGATATATAAATCTTTGATAGATTTTTGATAGATCAATGCTGAGCATTATTACAATTTGCGTCTTAAATGTGGTTTCGGTATCAATATGAGAGCAGAACTTCTAGCTCTGTGGTATGTTATCCAGGTGGCATTTATATTTGGGTTGCCACATGTTGACATATATGGTGATTCCCGCGTTACCATTAAGTGGGCCAGAGGTGAATATGGGTTAAAGGTATTAAATCTTACTTATTGGTGCAACAGGATACAATCGGAATTGCTGTCATTCCACAAATACTCTCTGCAGCATATATATCGGGAATACAATTCTCAGGCAGATCAGCTCTCTAAACAGGCATTAGATGGAGAAGAAGGTCTCTTTTTTTGGGATGAATTCTATGAAGGCACACTCATAGATTCTGGTTCACTGTTTTTTCTCTCTTAGGATCTCAGTGTGAATTTTTGATATCTTTGGTGCATAGCACTGTATAGTTTTGAGATATTTTGTATATTTGGATAATCTGGTTTATCCTGGAAAGGTCAATTTTGACTGCATATCATGTACTATTTGATTCACTTGATGAATAACAATAGTATGTTTTTATGTATGTAAGGAAAGGAGAGGAACAAAAATAAAGAGAGAAACTATTTTCATTCCTTCACCTTTTCTATTAGTGTTGAAGCACTTTTATTCATGTACTATTTGATTCACTTGATGAATAACAATAATATGTTTTTTTTTCGCGACTGGACAAAAAAAAAAAAAAACTAAAACTTTTAAGTAATAATAATAATTATTTATTTATTATTATTATTATTATTTTCTGAATTTATTTTCACTTCAGTGAGCATAATGTGATTTTTTTTCTTTATTTATTTTTTCTTAAATGTATGTAAGGAAAGGAGAGGAACAAAAATAAAGAGAGAAACTATTTTCATTCCTTCACCTTTTCTATTAGTGTTGAAGCACTTTTATTAGAAGGAACTTCTTTATAAGAAGTTTTTATTAAGACGAGGTTGAGAGATTATTTCATTTATTTTCACTTGAAAGTATGTGAATAAAGTGCACAAGCTAAGATTAGAGAATCCATTTTCATTCTCTAACTCTCTCTTCTAGAGTTGAAGTGCTCTTCTTATTATGTCCCCGAAGGGGATCATTTATGGATCGACATAACTCTATTAATCTCAACCCTACTCTGTTTTAATTTTTTATTTCTAAGGTTTTACATGGTTACAATTTTATTTATTAAATTAGTTTCTATAAAAACCTATTTATCTTAAATGTAATTGGTTCTGAAACAGTGACGTAACTCTTGAAATTAGTGCCTCAGGAGGAGGTGGCCAGATATCGTCAACCTTTTACAGTACATGTGCATTGTGCAGAGAGCGTACACTGCATTGTTTCAATCGATGCACTGCATGCAGGGAGCGTGGAAATCTGCATGCATCCTGTGCTACTGTGTTGGGCGAGTGGCGGTTGTACACCAATTCTAGCTAATTGCTAATTCAAGGGTTTTTTTGAGAATCGAGCGGCTACAATAGAAGAGAAACGAGGAGGTAACCCAGGGATTCCCATTCGGAACCTACTTATACACCAAGCATTGAATTCTAGTAATCTAATCTATCGAATATTCTCTGTAATTTTAATCTCGATCAGATCCGTTCACATTCTTTAGGCCTATATCCGTGGTGTAGGTAGGTTTTCAGAAGAACTTTGTTTTTCTCCAATTTTCATCCATGGAAGCTTCAAAGGCCTCGGTGATGGCCTTTAGTAACTTTAGATCTAATTAAATCCAAGCTAATTAGTTATGGTGGATATGGGGATTTGACAATATGCATCAAGCTTTTCCCCCTGGTAAATCTTACCAGTTAATCTTTTTCATTTTTTTTATTGGGAACGCAACATGTAATACAAGTGTTTCTTACCGTTTTATCGCGTTATCTATCATATTTGGGGAGAAAATCATTGTTCTCAACCAAATGTGGAGTCCTCTTTTTATCATAGCCTTCGTTTTGGTGAAACTTTTCATGCGAGCTTTAAATAGCAGTTGCGTTTTGTATGAACGGAATGGCGTATTCATTCTCTTTGTCGTAAATGCTGCAGTTCTCAAAATGAGGAATGCATCGGCCAGCATTTTGTCCCTAAAATAACTTTAATTGGAGCCTCTGTGAGGTTTCCTCTAATGCTTAGCAATTCACTGTACTGTTAGCATTTGCGTAGATATAGTACAGTTAGCATGTAAACTCTTAAAGATGGAAATCCCAAGTATCTGTGTCGTTAAGTATGTAGTTCAAAACTCTCGGCTCATGCTAATTCCTTATCAACACTTTCTAAAATTATGGATTTAAATAAATTCATTCCATTTTCTGCAAGTCCCGAGTCCATAGACAATACAATGTTTTTAAAGGATTATACTGGTTAACATTCTCCTACTATTTCAGGGCTCCAGCTATGGGGTTCAAGTAGTGAGACAATTATTTCCAGCTCAAGCTAGGACTTTAGTTAGTAATTTTTTTATTTTTTATTAAGTATTTGGCTCCAATGGTCTGTATTGCATTTTTTTTGTTTCAAATTATCAGGTTTGGAGGCACATACAAGTATTTTTGCCTCGTTCGAGGCTTTTTTGATGCTAAGCATCCGAAAATAGATTTCACAAACTAAATAAATCATGGCAAGTTAGCCCTACCATAAAAAATGCTCGACTCCTATAGTATTTTTTAGATTAAGCATTCGATACATTGGGAATAATTTAGCCTTGTTATCTAAATGCTCGACTCCATAGTTTTTTCCTTTGTTTCTTTTTCTTTGCTTTGAATTAGCCATCGTGGAAATTCAGATCTATTACAATGAAAAGTGGAGATCCATAACTTATCCTTTTAATCCGACATTAAGCCGTGTAAATGTAAACGGTCCACTTCATATACCTTTTATGCATAGTTTACCTTCTCCTCCCCATTCCACAATTTTGTTTCCAAAGGAGATTATATAGCACTTATGTGCAAGTTTCCACCAATCTATTCATGGAGGAGACTTTTGTGCCATTCCGAGGAATCAAGAATGATATGAAGGGAAGGTTGTTGTGTTGCAAAAAAGATTGGATTGGTGGTTTCAATGCAGGATTAAGGTATTTCCTTCCACATGACCTTGCACACATTTCAAGAGTTGGAAACTTCATTGTGGAATTGAGGTTGAATAGTCTGGCATCTTCTATTGAGCTAATTACTGTGTCTAGCTCCTTTGTTTAATTATTGCAAAATTGTTCAGCATTTGAAACAAAATTATTTGAATGTTTTTCTTTGTTGTAAAAATAACTGTCATTAGAGAAATTTTGAGGTCAAAAAAGGGCATCAAAACAAAGAAAATGTACTATAAAATACAACCAATCACATTCTAGTAGATGACATCATCCCCCTTGGTGAGGTGGCATTGCATGAGTTAAGAATGCTTATTTGTCAAATTTTCTATGGTGGATGAAAACACATAGTTAACCAAGGTAGTAGTGTAAGTACTTTTAAGTCATAAAGTAAAGTACTCATAATGATAGTCTTTTCATAAAATAATATTATTGTTATTTTCAAGTAAAGTACTCATAATGAATGTCTTTTCACACTTTCACATAAAATAATATTATTGTCATTTTCAAGTGAAGTACTCTTAATTCATAAAGAAAGTCCTTTCACATTTTTTTATAAAATAATATATTATCATTTTTATGTTTTTAATTTTAAATTATATATTCACTCCATTCTATTTAATAACATAATGTCAAACTAATAAATAATAATAATAATAATAATAATGCAATGTGGATTATAATAATATTATTGACATTTTACATGTAAATAAATTCTCAATTAAATTACATTATTAAATTCATGAGAAAAGTACTAAATATAAAAAGTCAACATAAAATTTAAAAAAAAGCTCTTAAAAATGTTTTTTATTATTTAATTTCCTTTGCAAGTTCAAGACAAATAAATGTTAAAGGACAATACATTTTTGGGAATTTACAATGAATCTTAGTCACATCAATGTAGACTTATTTTATTAATTTTATTTCTAGTGAATTTTGAAAAGTAACTCAACCATGGTTATTTATATTGTGCATAGAAAATAGTGTGGGATGTGACTTGTCATATATACCTACCCCATTAAATCCCAAATTCATAATATTTTAATATATCTCATATTTTTGTAGTACATCTCTTAGGAGGCCCTTTTTTGACCTCAAAATCTCTCTAATGGATCGTAAATTTGTGTACTAGATGTACTACTCCATTAGGCATGTGTATAGGACATGAGGTATGCTAGGGGAGGGAGGCCAGAAGTGGTGCGGGTCCACTTAGAACACCTGGGACGCCATGTGGACGCCATCGATCGAGGGCCGGAGGTGCGTAGGTGGCTGCTCCATGTCGTCTTGGGTAGATAGGACTTTGATGCGCTTTATGGCACCTCGGGAAGCATGCCAGCTGTCCCTTTCCCCGCAGCTGATCCAGGAGCCCGTTCATTCTTGCTCGAGGCTGGAGTGTGAGCGTTTGGCCACCCTGGAACCTATTCGCCATGGCTCCGTTGCTGCTCCGATGTCTCCTCCTGCTGCTGTTCGAACCTGCCGCTGCTTGGAAGCTCTGTTGTCGTGTTCTGGTCCACATCTGTTTGTTGTTCATGCGGAGGTCTTTGCTATTCGAGCATAGGTGTTTTCTGCTGTTAACCTCGTCAAAGCTCATGGTGGAGCGGCCTGCCTCCATGGTCATCGCCGTGGGGTGGAGAACTGTTGTGGTGTTTTTCTTGTGTTCGTGGTCCGTGGTGCAGGTCTCTTGGTGGGAATCTCCTGTTCCTGCTTGATTGCGGGCTGCTCCTAGTGTTCGTGTTCCTGCTTCGTCCTCGGCTCCTGGTACCTGCTCCGCTCCTGGTTCGTGCTCGGCGGTGGCCACCTGTTCAGAAAATGTGGTAGGATTTCGATCCTACCGGCTTCTCTTGCATTGTGTTTTTCAACACAACCACTCTCTTGGTGTGATTTGCTTGCTTTCTCTGTCTGTGTTCGGTCTGGTTGGGTCCGGTTGCGTCTATGTTCTTGGTTGAATTGATTTTGGTGAGTGCTCCGCTCCTGGTTTGTGCTCCGCAGTGGTGGCCTGTTCAAACGACGTCATAGGTTATGGTTTTTTGTTTTTAATGGAGCACTATTATGGTTTTTGGATTTTAATGGAGCATTTTTAGGGTTGAATTCGTTTACGAATGGAACACTGTTATGGTATTTGGTTTTTAATGGAGCACTATAATGGTTTTTGGTTTTTAATGGAGCACTGCTATGGTTTTTGGTTTTTAATGGAGCATTGCTATGGTTTTTGGGTTTTAATGGAGCACTGGTATGGTTTTGGGGTTTTAATGGAGCACTGCCTTCGTTTCAAGGTTAAGGTTTATAGGGTTTCATGGTTTTGACTTTAGGATAGACTTTTTGGTTTTTAATGGAGAGCTATTATGGTATTTGGTTTTTAATGGAGCACTATTATGGTATTTGGTTTTAATGGAGCACTGTAATGGTTTTTGGTTTTTAATGGAGCACTGCTATGGTATTTGGTTTTTAATGGAGCGCTGTAATGGTTTTTGGTTTTTAATGGAGCACTGTAATGGTTTTTGGTTTTTAATGGAGCACTGCTATGGTATTTGGTTTTTAATGGAGCACTATTATGGTTGTTGGTTTTTAATGGAGCACTGTTGTGGTTTTTCTTTTTTAATGGAGCATTGTTATGGTCGAAATTGATTATTAATGGCATACTGTTATGGTCGAACTTTATTATTAATGGTTGTATGAATTCAAAATGAATGGTTGTTAATCTGTTAATGGAGTTGATTATAGGATTAGGGTTTGAAGGTTACATGAAATTCTGACATAAAAAAACACCATAACCGTGCTCCATTAAACCCTTCAGTGATTATATTGCTTTCAGTGATTTCTTCAGTGATTGCTTGAATTCGTAAGGAATGGTTGTTAATTTCTTAGGGTTTGGAGGAATGAAACCTTTTAATAAATTAACAACCATTCATGCTAATTAGGGTCTGCTATGGTTCAGTGATTGTATGAATTCGCAATGAATGGTTGTTAATTTGTTAATGGAGTTGATTATAGGATTAGGGTTTGCTAGGGTTTCATTGTTTCATGGTTTCGGCTTTAGGATAGTCTTCATTCCACCCAAATAGTAACTTAGTATATTTTAAAATTGAGAGAAGGTTTCATGGTTATGGAAAATTCATATATGGTTTAATGGTTTGAAGGTTACGGGAAATTATGACATAACAAAAACACCATACCAATGCTCCATTAAACCCTTGAGTGATTATATTGCTTTTAGTGATTGCTTGAATTCGTAAGGAATGGTTGTTAATTTCTTATTGGAGTTGATTATAGGATTGATGCATGCTTGAGATGCAAGATGACGCTCTGAAATAATTTGGGCATGCCAATTAGATGAATAATTTGGATTGTGAAATGGAGGCATGAAACCTTTTACAATTATAGTCTTCCTTTATTGGATGAATATGTGAAATATGCATTGATTTATAAAAAGAGTATGAGAGAATATGAAAGAGTATTTGAATGTTGGACATGCATATGTGTTTGTCCCATCTACAGTGAGCCCTCATTTTGTATTTTTCTAGAATTTTGGTTCTCATTTAAAAATTTGTCATTACTCTTCCAGAAGTAATGCAATATGCAACATGGAAATAGTGATACCACATGCTTTCATTCTTGCTGTATGCTCTAACCTAAGTAATATTTAACTGTGTGCTTGACGGTTGTTTGCAATGCTTATTATGAATCCAGTTCAAGTTGATTTGCATTCAAGTCAGTATAGCATTTAGGAAAAACTTGCATTCAATTTAAATTTTCAATCAAGTTGGTCTACCATCCAATTTAGTTTAACATTCAAATTAGTTCGCCAACCAAGAAATCTAGCAATCAGTTTTAGTAAGGAATGAAGTCTAGTAAATAGACAGAGCCATGAAGAAAACAATACTTGACATAAAGGGCATATTCTTGTTCAACATAGTAGCAATTCAAGATTTTTACATATGCTTGGTCCCTGGTGGGTTGGGATTTTATACATTTACTGTGGTTATTCTTAACATATATTGATTGTCAGATTGGAATCAAACAAAAGCTTAGGAAACCACCCAAAATTCCTCTTGCAACAAAAGCTTAGGAAACAACCCAAAATTCCTCCTGCAACAAAATCTACCTTTCACATGTGTATGCCAAAGAAAACACATCTTCCATCTGTCAAACAAAAACTTTGGAACCACCTGAAATTCCCCCCAGCAACAAAATCTTCCTTTCATATATGTATGCCAAACACAAAACATCTATTAAAAACTTTGGAACCACCTGAAATTCCCCCCAGCAACAAAATCTTCCTTTCATATATGTATGCCAAACACAAAACATCTATCAAAAACTTTGGAACCACCTGAAATTCCCCCCAGCAACAAAATCTTCCTTTCATATATGTATGCCAAACACAAAACATCTATCATCCGCCAAAAAAAAAACCCTATGTGTGAGGAGGTTAACTGCCTTCATTACCCAATCTAGCTGGGTTAGATACTGATGCTTGACTTGGTTGTGTTGAGCTGCAAACATTTGGTGCAGGCCAGGTTGCTCCTTGTAGCCAAGGAAGAAATTGAGTAACCATAGTTATGACTTGAGCCTAATAGCCATGGGTTCACTGGAGGTGTTTGGAAGGCATACACAGTATTTCCCCCTGCCTGATGGTATTGGGGTATCTGTATGTTAATAAGGTCCTGGAATAATCTTCTGTTCTCTGAAAACTGATCCAATGGGTTGTCCACCACCTCTGTCCTCTCTAGACAATTTGGATTCCTCTGATGTGCCTTTCTTTGCTCCCTTTCCTCCCTTGCCAATTGTTTCCGTCGCTCTCTTTCCTCCCTTTCCTCCCTTGCCAATTGTTTCCGTCGCTCTCTTTCCTCCCTTTCTTTCACTCTTACAAGCCTTTCCTACCTTCGATTTTCTGCTGCAACAGTCTTTGCTTCCTTCTTCTCCTTTGCCAAGGCCTTCTTCTTCTCTTTTAATTCCTGCATCTCCTTTTTCTTGTGCTCAGCCTCAATCAGTAGGGTGATGTAGTCCTCTAATGTTAGTAGTTGTGAGCTCCTGCTTAATCTAAGATGCTCAGCAGTGGGATTAAATAGTTGAGCTGCAACTTTCTCCACTGGCAACTTAAGGAACTGGCCAAGTAGTGGCTCATTTGGTGGGAGTGCCTCATCATCATTTTCTTGGTCCACTGTATCTTCATTTTGTTCAATCTCATCTCCAACACCCCCAAGTGGCACATAATAATATACAGCTTCATTGTTAAGGACTGCTGGCATCGAAGGCAGGTTAAGGCTTTCATCGTTGGTGGGGGTGACAATGTGTCTATTCATATTTGTCATGGCCTCTACCAACCACTTGGGTGGTTCTAGCTGGCTTGGAAATGTCAACTCCTCGCTGTTGTTTACCACTGCTTTGTGACATCCATTCACACTCAAATCGGCAACGTTGTTATGAATAATCCCTTGGCCATCTAATTTTTTTTCTGTCCTTCCAACAACTTCTATATTCTCCCCAGTAGGTTCGGTGCCATACTGACTTTCACTTACTTGTTCATTGTCGTCACCCAGTGGTTGGCAATGACCTTGAGAGAGTGATATGATGTTATCTGCATCATCTATGTCCTCTTGCCCCTCAAAATCAAAATCCTGACTACATCTCGTGTCATGTTGAAGAGCATCAGAATTGAAAGTCCATATTCCCGTCCGCCTAAAACCATCCCTGATATTTGATGCTATGAGTGCCCTAGCAAAAGCTTTGCTTGCAAGTTCTGCTAATTCGAACCTCTTCACCTCTACCCCCGGGTTCTTTGCCATCCAGGACACTCTCTCGGACCTGAAGTAACACTTGAAAGGCCCAAACACACTCACATCTAGAGGTTGCAGCCTATGGGTGGTATGTGCAGGCAGTGTCAACAGATCAATGCCTAACCTGTTTGCCTCCTCAATGGTTTGTATAGCAACGTGGCTGCCATGGCCATCAAAAATAAATAGGTGTCTATTTTCAGGTGAAACACTGCCAGGGACAGAGGAAGCAAAGTGGCAAAGCCAGCTCAAGAACAGTTCTTTTGTCATCCAAGCATGGGGGTGTGCAACCATGCATGCACCAGGTTCACATTTTTTAATGTAATTTTTGAGTTGATTCTTTCCCTTGAATGGATAAAAACCTAGAATTAATTCTCCAACTGCGTCGACACAACAAAGAATAGTTATCCACTCCCTACTTTTTGGCATAATTTTAGGCACGTTCCTGCTCCCTCTCTTGGCAATTACCTGCATGCCACAATTCCTCCCTGCCTGCAATCCAGTCTCGTCACAGTTCCATATATGGTCTCCTTTGTATGAGTGTTTCTCATATGCATCAGAGAGTGTCTGATAGAACTTGGTCACAACTGTAGGGCATTGATTGAAAGCTCTATCCCTGTCAAGCCCCTCTGCTGTGTGTAACACAAGTTTTGGATGCCTTTGTTTAAATCCTCTACACCATGATTTCCCTGGAAATCCATCTTTGAAGTGGTTTGGCCTCCATTGACAGATTTGGGAAACAATTGATTTGAGTTGAACCAACTCCAAACCATGGCCTAGTTGAGCCATCTCTTCACACCAAACCACAACTTCTTCTTCCTCTTCTGCACTCAACACTGTAAGAGGTCCTTTTCACTTGGTATGGGTCAGGCCATTTATCCAGTAATGGATCGATGTTGGTGGAATCCCATGTTTTTTAGTAGCTGCTCTGATAGAAAAACCATTGAACTCTATATCATCTATTGTAGCCTTCATGTCTTCTTGTGTCCATCCTCTGATGACACTAATCTTCTTACTGGCAGTTGGACCTTGAATTGTGGTTGATTGTGGAATAACACCTCCAGGATCTGCATTATTTGCCTCTTCAACTGTGGTTGATGGTGGAATAACACCACCACGCTTTGCATCATTTTCCTCTTCAACATCTCTGTCTCCATTTTTATTATCAGCATCATGTGCTATGTCCTCATCGGACGAGGTGCATCGTAGCTGGGAACCCCTGCTGAGTCTCTTACTTGACCTCCTTGCATGAGTAGTGTTGACTCTTGCCATGACTGCGATCACCCACAGAATTAGAACAAACAGGGCCAAGGACAGGGCTAGGGATAGTGCTCCATTAAAAACCAAAAACCATAACAGTGCTCCCACCCACGGAATTAGAACTAGCTGTGTATCTTCATAGGGATCTGGAATATTAAAATAGCTGTGTTAAAACAAAGTGTTAAAATGACCCTAGGATCTGGAGCATTCAAAAGGATCTCGTGATGTGATTTACATGTTCAATGCAGGTTCTTACATAAAATTATATATAGTCTGGCTACTTGAAAACATTATTGAAACACAAGTTTATCTTGAATGCAATACCTTAACTCTGATTGCTGTCGTGAATTAACTCTGCACCTGGAAATCAATCTGCAACTGTGTTTTGCTTGAATGCGATGCCTGGACTTTGAAAATCAAGCTTGGAAATAGAGGTGTGAGTTTAACATGGTCTGGGAATTTTGAATAGCAGAAAAATGGAGGTTGTCTGAAGGTTGTAGTGTCTTTATAGCATTTTGGTGTTTGATTTGATTGGCAACTTTGAAAAGGCATGGATTGCAACTGGATGGATTTGGATGAGTGCTCAAGATTGATTTGGGTTCGATCCAATGGCCATCAATGGGGCTTTGTCGATCCAGGTGCTATTCGAAATGCCTATGGACATGCTTCTGTTTGGTTTTATGGTTGATTTGATGATTTCTGTTTGGTTTTATGATTTATTTGATGATTTTAATGGAGTTGGCAGCATAATTGCATTGTTTGGGCTACTTTGTTGAACAACAATGCACCTGGAGCTGACACTTATTCTTCATTTATTATGTAGGTGACATCCAATAAATGTGCAGGTGGGATGCCTTGGTGTTTAAGTGATTCTCGATGTTGGTCTGGGTCTTCACTGAAGCTTGTTCGATGGGGTCCATGTGATGGGCAATCTGTCCTTAGAGATTGGGTTGCATGGGGAGTGATGAGGTCCAATTAGATATTTGTGTCAGTGCATATTGGGATTTGGAAGGGACATGATGGATTTGAATTTTGTTCTGTCGGTACTGTGCAGTTGTCAACCTTTTGTCTTATAGTTGACAGCTGTAGGCCTAGTGTACAGAATGACACTTAATGAACTTAAATAGGACACTTTGTATATATTTATATAATTATATGTGTTTGACAGTTGGCATTTTCTTGGTCACTTATTGGGTTGTAACCGTCACTGGTCCTATGACCACTACCGGTTCCCGTTCAACTATAGAACTCTCTCCCCTATGCACTTTGTGTACAGGAACTTAAATCTTTACAATGCCTGGCAGTTATTAATTGCTATATGGATTTGCATATTTTATGATGTTTGAATCACAATGTCACCTTCAGTATAGTGTTGTCGGTCTTAGATTGTACGGAGTTATTTATTCACAATTCCTTTTTGGCATAATAGATTGGGAAAAGAAAATATAAAATAAATAAAGAAAAGAAGAGAGGAGGTACTTGTGCCAATAAGATATGCTGATAGAAGAGAACACTGGAGTTAGGGGACAATATATAATAATTTAAGTAAGTCAAGATTACAAAAGTGGCCTATGAGAGTTTTTTTCTTGCATAATCATGAATTTATTTTGTTTTTGCTACTCAAGAATTTATTTTTGTTGTATTTTCAACATCTCTTATGTTTGCAAGCCCAACACAATCATATACATGGACCCTGGAAATATACTAATGGCTAGTTATTGGTTTGGCACACAGGAACTTAAACCTTTATAATATCTGGGAGTTGTTAGTTGTGAATTGTCTTTCATATTTTAATGTTGTTTGAATTACAATGTCACCTTCAACTATTATAGTGTTCTTGGACTTAGATTGTATAGTGTTATTTAGTGACATTGTTTGCCATAATTAAATGCTGAAAGAAAACATATAATAAAATAAAACATAGTGTTGTTAGGCTTAGAATTTATAGTGCTTTTTAGTGACATTGTTTGGGGCTGGTGCAAGGTAATGATACCCAATTATGACATGTTAGTTGCAATGACATTCTGGAAAAATAGAAATATTATCATTAAAATCAATTATTAGAGGTACCTACAAAATTTTTTCCGATTAGGTGTAAAAAGATGAAACGTAGAAAAACGGATGACCTTCCGGAATATACAACTTTTATTTATGGAAAAATGGTATAACCACCCCAAAATGTCATTATTCGAAGATTGGTATGTTATTTTTTTTCTAAAACATAATGCACATGTTTTTGTTGACCTACCTATTTGCTATGTAAATTTTCAATTTATGAGAAAAAAAATATGTAGAGGCGTAGGAAACAGACAAATATTTTGCGGAGCTATTTTTCCAAAATTTTAAAAGTTAATTTTATATTTTTTTTAAATTACCGAAGTCAGTGAAGCCCTAAACGGACATGGTTAAGTTTTAATCCACCATATCATGGTCTAAAAATAATCAAAATGCATTTTTTTTTTGAGGTTGTAGGTATTTTCGTGCTCTTATATGGGTTCTTTTCCGTTTTCGAAATAGGTAAGCCAACCAAAAGTTATAGGACAAATAAACGACCTATGTTTTTTACGAATTTGACATGAGTGCAGTTTAAAATGAATCAAAAATAGAGAACAACAATAGATCTATTAAAAAATTATATATTTGGAATCTGCACACAGAGCTCGACAAGTGTGCAATTTCATCTGTAGTGCACTCGTGGAGCTTATACAGAACTAGCTGTGAAAAACAGGAAGTTGCAGCATTTGATGTTTTCTGCTATAAATAAGGGATAAATCAGACTAAGCCTAAAGGTGCAATCCGAAGCTAATTCCAAGCCTACAAGGGCGCCAAAAACAATTTGAATTCAAACACGCGCGCGCGCAACTACGCGCACACGTAAACACATGCATGCGTGATTGAAAGCCCGCATGCGTAGGTGCGCACACACGTTAAGAACAGCGCGCATGCGTCCTTTCCCGTACGCGCTATTGTATGCCTTTGTATGGTTTATTTAATTTCCTTTGTCAAGGGGATACATGAAGTTGATGAAGATGTGATGATGAAGAAGATGACGATGATGGAGATGTTGATGAGGAAGGGGGAGATGACAATGATGTTGAAGATGTTGATGATGATGCTGATGATGATGAG
Source organism: Larix kaempferi (assembly GCA_027924585.1). Lineage (NCBI taxonomy): Eukaryota > Viridiplantae > Streptophyta > Pinopsida > Pinales > Pinaceae > Larix > Larix kaempferi. The sequence continues at coordinate 14,739,765 of BSBM01000445.1, read as the reverse complement.
ATGATGGTGATGGTGATGATGATGATGATGACAATGGTGATGAAGATGACGATGATGATGAGGATGATGGTGATGATGATGAGATGATGGTGATGGTGATGATGATGATGGTGATGATGATGATGGTGTTAAATTTTTAGAATTTACTTCAATCTGATCTAGGATCTTAACTGAGAGAACAACATGTACATCAAATATACAACATATCAATCATGGACACAATAATGCAAGCACACAAGAGACACAGAGTTTACTTGGGGAAAACCATAAAGGTGAAAAACCCCAATCACTTCCTCAGAGATATATAGAGCAATGATACAACTAGAATACAAGAGATAGTCTTCTCCTAGCAGCAAAGCCTCCTCCTCCACAAGTGCACCACTCTCCAAAGTGTGAGTGAGAGAATAGAATGTGTAAAATGAGAGAGACACACTCTCTATTTATACACTAACTTGACTTAACCTTTACTCAATTAGGTCGGCCTCAACTTAACCACTTAACATAATGCTGACTGGGCTGACCCCCACTAGGGTGGTCTAATAACCCTTTGACCCACATGGACGACCCCCAATAGGGTGGTCTAATAACCCTTTGACCCACATGACTTATAAAGGGCCAACCCCAACAAGGTGGTCTAATAACCCATCAAGTATAAGTTACGACACTTACAATATAAATGACGACACTTCTATATAGAGGAATAATAACATCTCTATAGGAATACAACCACTTCCGTATAGAGGAATAATAACATCTCTATAGGAATACAATATACATATATGTGAAATACATTCCGAAGTTACATATACATCAACACTCCCTCTTAACTAGGAAGGTATTTCTCGACACAGGTCTTCTAGCACAAGTCTTCTTCTCTGGATCATCGTCACTGGATAATCGTCATCGAGTCATCATCATCGTCAATGCTGCTACTATCTCAATCAATCTCTAAATCTACTCGTCATAGGAAGTTCTACAGAGCCAATCCTTTTTCATACTGGATGTAGGCCCACCACCTGTAGGTCTTCATCATCTATGCGAACGGTCTGATAGAGGTGGCTTCTCAGGACTAATTTTATGTGCAGATGCAATGTTGGAAAGAGTATCCCAGGAACATTTATGTGCCTAAGCACGACCGGCAAGATCTCCCAGGACTGATTACATGCATCTCCTCCACAATACCTTTAAAGAGCATCCCAGGAACATTTATGTGCCGCAGCACGACCGGCAAGATCTCTAAAGAGCATCCCAGGACTTATTACGAGCACACAGCTCAACCTCTCGGATCTCCAGAACTGATTACATGTGGATAGAAAAAACCTTTAAAGAGCATCCCAGGAACATTTATGTGCCACAGCACGACCAGCAAGATCTCTAAAGAGTATCCCAGGACTAATTACAAGCACATAGCTCAACCTCTTGGATCTCCAGGACTGATTACATGTCTCTGTAGTAATACCTCATCCTAGGACTGATTACGAGCACACAGCTCAACCTATCAGATATCTGAGGACTGATTACATACTACATAGCAATACCGGAAAGAGTATCCCAGGAACATTTATGTGCCGCAGCACGACCGACAAGATCTCCCAGGACTGATTACATGCTATTTGCACAACCTACCACATATCATCTCTGACCTCGAAGTATCAACCTGATACTCATTATCCAACGGATCATCATCGCACAAAGCATCATCCTGATGCTCATGATCACATTGATCATCATCAATGTACCATCCTGATACATATCATCTAGAGCAACATCCTGAAGCTCATCATCATGATCATCCTAATCATATAATGCATCCACCTGATGCATACCAAGTATCTACCTGATACATATCATCATACATGATCCATCTAATCATACAGTGTATCCACCCGATACAAATACAAATACATGATCCACTTGATCATACAGTGTATCCACCTGATACAAATACAAATACATGATCCACTTGATCATACCTGGTACATATCAACATACATGATCTACCTGATCATACAATGTATCCACCTGATACATATACAGATACATGGTCCAAGCATCCAACATGATGCATATACAAAATACATACAAATGATCCAATTGATCATATCCAGCATCAAGCATGATGTGTACATATACATATACATATAAATGATCCAACTGATCATATCCAACATCCAACATGATGCGTACATATACATATAGAGCAGTAACTGGAGCATCATCCTGATGCTCATCATCCATGATCCTCCTGATCATCATAGCATCGTCTTCTTCAGATCATCTCATCGTCCACAAAGCACAGCCCAGATGCACATCATCTAGTACTTACACCACTGACATGGGAGAACACATCTACCACCATTCGGGGAAGGCTCTAGCCCTTACTTTTTCACCATGGGAGAACACATCTACCACCATGTGAGAATGGCTCCATCCCTTACATCTACACCATGGGAGAACACATCTACCACCATGTGAGAATGGCTCAGCAATTACATCACGACCATGGGAGAACACATCAACTATGTCAGAAAAGCTCATGTGCATCTGCATCTTTCGGACTCATCACTTCCCTTTGGAATGAACCTCGATCTGAAGTGCACCAAGCCTATCTTTGAAGTACTCAAACTGCACTCTGGCCAACGGCTTGGTCAATACATCTGCAACCTGCTCATCCGTCGCAACATACTCTGCTTTGGCTGTACTTAGTGATACGCAGGACTGCTTCCTGCTAAACCAAGAGATCACACCTGATCCCATACTGAAGCAGCACTTAGAAGTGCTCTTCCTATCTGCAACACTGCCTGCCCAATATGAATCAACATAAACCTACAGGTTAAACTTTTGATTCGCATCATATTTGAGCCCATAATCAACTGTACCCTTTAGGTACCTCAGAATATGCTTTACAGCAACCAGGTGAACACTCCTCGGATCTGTCAGGAACTGGCTCAATGTGTTCATCGCAAAGCAAATATTTGGTCTCATGTTCGTCAGGTACATCAAGGACCCAATCATCTGATGATACATAGTGACATCAACTGGTTCAGATGAAGCATCACACAGAAGCTTCAGGTTCGATGCCATAGCCTCGTAGTCCATCATCCCGAAACTCTTCAGGATCTCTACTGCATACTTCCCTTGTCCAAGGAAGATTCCATCTGCACTCTGCCACACCTCCATACCTAGAAATTGGTGCATCATACCCAATTTTTGCACATATATGACTCCCTGTCATGTGTCTCAGAACTAAGTGGTTGCTCCACATACACTTCTTCTTCAACTACACCATTCAAGAAAGCTGTCTTGAAATCCATCTGGTGTATCTTCTATTTCATCACTTTTATATTTCTCTATGCTGCCATCTGCAGCATGCTTGATCTTGATAGATCCATATGGAAGTCATAACAAACTTCCCTTCAGGTCTTGGGACTACATCCCAAACATCATTCTTCATGATCGATGGATCATGGCATTCTTCCCATATCCTGGGAACTTCAATATCTTCAATAGATAATTTTGTTGCTGAACAAATGTTGTAGTTCTTCTTTTGTAGGTGATGGCATACGATCTTTCCTACACAACAAGTTAAATTGCATGATTAGAAAACATCTCATAGTTTTCAGAACAAATTCTTACACATAAAGAAATATGTCATACAGTCATGCAATTATCTTAGCCAATGCTTCAATACAACATTTATCCATATCCCGTAACTTTCTATATGCCTTCCAATCTCTACCAGAACATTGTTAAGAGTGTGCACAACTCCCAACATGTCAGCAAAGAGATTTCATTCTAGATAAGTAGCAATGGAAAGTTGTACAGTGCCATAGGCCACTTACCCATGCATATTAGTAGTATATTGTTCATCAATGCAACTATTCTAATATGCATAATACACAACCTAATTCTAGGAACATCAGTATATACATTATTGAACAGTATTATTTAAACAATAAAATATGCAAGTAATGACAATTCAAATACTTATCTTTGTTTATTTGTTGGGTTGACTCCCTCTCAGTCTTTGCTTCTTTTCTGCAACTCCATTCTTATGTGGATTGTGAGAAGTGGTCAACTCCCTCTGAATATCTGCATCCTTGTAGAAACTACTGAAGTGTGCTCCTTTACTTTCTTGCAGGAACAATTGGAGTGTGCTCCCTCTTGATCTTTGCTTCCTGGATTACCTATCCTTGAACTTATATTCATTCTCGATCCCTATGCATGCTTGTTAGTATCATCATTGTGTTATCCTCTAGGTATCATACATAATCAAACATTCATTAGTATAATCTTAATATTATCAAAACACAGTAATCTCAAGCATGTATAGTCATGATCATTCACAGATAATAAACATTAGTATTCAACGTTTCAGGGAAGTCTTCTTTTACTCATACACATTCTTATTTGATCATAGGACTCTTCTAGTTAGTTGAATCATCAATCAAGATAAGCGATATAAAACGCATAAAATACGTGATTATTCAAACCTATACCTTCATGATTCTTCTGGTTAGTCATATCATCAATTATGGTAAGAAACATAATATGCATACAACCATGATTATTCAAACCTATGACTTCATGAATAATCATTATCAACAACACAACAGTATAAGATCCTAACACAAGGTAGGATTCTAGCTTGATAGGAAAAACATACCTGGATTAGCATGCTAGCTAGTTATGTCTAACATACCCGCATAATGTCTTCTGGTTCTCTTCAGTGACTTGTGCTAGTAACCTGCATGTCTCATAAGTTAACCATTGTAGAACCAAGTTATACATACCTCGAAAGTAGATCTTCTATGTGATCCATGACAATGGATGAATCTTTGTCTTCATGTCACCATGAGCATATGTTCTTAAAGTAGAACATGATTTGACTTTCTTGGTGTACCTTTTGTGTTAGCAAACAACATAAACCTCATACAACATCACAATGCATTAGTACAATCATACATGTCAAAACCTTAATTAATGAATATCTTCTATTAAGGTGATACAACAAGTCCAGTAATTAATCAAGATTGTACTGTAATGATATGAAGACAGACATATGAAAAACTTAACCATGAAACATACCTGTAAGCCATACCTGTCAAGATTGCTTGTAATCTTCTTATGGAAGGCCTTAGCCTCATCTCCCTTTGAGACAGGAACTTCTTCACTTATGCAGGTGACCCATCCATCTTCTTCTAGGATTAACCCAATCCACTTGATTTGCAAGAACTGGACCTGGAGTTGGATTAGGGTTTGTCAAAGAAACCTCAAAAATTCAAACTTTGAATTTCAAACTTCTGAAAGGATAGAAATATGTGCCTTGATGAGCTGATCAAGTTGGTATATTCAAAATTTGAAAACTGCAAAGTTTCACCCCTCGAAATTGCCTTTTAGATTTTCAGATTCATTGGGAGGACCCTGAATTAGGGTTTGAGTTTCCTGGAGCTTCACCCAACCAAAAGATTTGATTCAAAACTCTAAGATTCGATTTTTCTGAGGAGCTTCCACCCATGGTCACAGATTTCCAAAATTCCAATTTTTGCAGAAGCCCTAATTTTCCATCTTTCCGATCAAAGTCCCGAACTGGGGTTTGATCAAGCCCGGCCTTCTGCCCAACCAAAAAATTTGATCTTGGTATCTAAATTTTGATTTTGATGTGTAGCATCTAACCGTGGTCTCCGATTACAAAAATTTGAACTTTCTCCGAAGCCTTAAATTCTGGAAGCCATGAATGAAGGTACTAAAAAATAATTCTGTTTTGATAGAAATATGTACCTGATTGTTTTTGGTGTAACTCCAAACTTTTCAATCCACAGGGTCTGACAAATTTTCCTAAGATATCCCAACCTGTTATATTTCCATCTCGATAGTTTTGAACTCAATTGGATTCTCTGAGAGAGAGTTATGTCACGTGTCGCAACGTGACCTGTTTATGGGATAATACAGGAGAGCGAACTTGTATGGCATGCCACGTGTCACTGGTTCAACTTAGGCCTCTGAAAATTTTTCTTGAGATATCTCGACCTGTTATCTTTCCATCCTAATAGGTCTGACCTCAATTGGATTCTCTGAGAGAGAGTTATGCCAAGTGTCGCAACGTGACCTGTTTATGGGATAATACAGGAGAGCGAATTTGTACGGCATGCCACATGTCACTGGTTCCACTTCGGACTCTGAAAATGTTTCTTGATATAGTATAGTCTGTTCACTACCTGTCACTTTTTATGAAATTTCATTTGGAGCTTCCTATCCCAAGTTATGACCTTTTTCCCAAGGTCACCTGATTTTGACTCAGATTTGGAAGAGGCAGAAACCCTATATTGTATAGATCATAAATCACAGACTACAATGAATTAGAGGTTTTCCTTTGGACATAAGGTACATGGGGATCTGATCTTCGACCTGTAAAAGTTTTAGTTCCAAAAACTTCGCCAAGACGGATTTATAGCGAAAGTGCTACGATGACTGGTTTTTGCTATATCAAGCCCTAGCATCGTAAGTGCAACAAGTGTCATACATGCCATATCATGCCTTCTTTCAGGCTAGCTCTGATACCATGTTAAATTTTCAGAATTTAATTCAATCTGATCTAGGATCTTAACTGAGAGAACAACATGTATAGCAAATCTACAGCATATCAATCATGGACACAATAATGCAAGCACACAAGAGACACAGAGTTTACTTGGGGAAAACCATAAAGGTGAAAAACCCCAATAACTTCCTCAGAGATAGATAGAGCAATGATACAAGCAGAATACAAGAGATAGTCTTCACCTAGTAGTAGATCCTCCTCCTCCACAAGTGCGCCACTCTCCAAAGTGTGAGTGAGAGAATAGAATGTGTAAAATGAGAGAGAGACACTCTCTATTTATACACTAACTTGACTTGACCTTTACTCAATTAGGTCGGCCTCAACTTAACCACTTAACATAATGCTGACTAGGCCGACCCCCACTAGGGTGGTCTAATAACCCTTTGACCCACATGGCCGACCCCTAATAGGGTGGTCTAATAACCCTTTGACCCACATGACTTATACAGGGCCGACCCCAACAAGGTGGTCTAATAACCCATCAAGTATAAGTTACAACACTTACAATATAAATGACGACACTTCCGTATAGAGGAATAATAACATCTCTATAGGAATACAACCACTTCCATATAGAGGAATAATAACATCTCTATAGGAATACAATATACATATATGTCATCATCATCATCATCACCATCGCCATCATCATCAACATCTTCAT
>BSBM01000445.1:13297500-13477500 GCA_027924585.1 Larix kaempferi | reverse complement strand
TTTTATTATTTGAGTGAGTGGGTTAACACATTTTTTTTAATTACAAATTCAAATTTGAAGAGATAAGGTATTATATATCTATAAATTTTAAAAATTAAATAAATAGTGACATAAAAATCGGATATATATTATTATTATAATTTTTTATTATTTTAATTTTATTAAAAATAAAATAATGCAAACTTTTAACGAGTATTATAATATAATAATATTATAAAATCAAAATTTGAGAATAAAAAACTCTTAAAATCTATGGATAATGTGAATTTTTCTCAAGGATAATAATATAATAATATTAAAATATTAAAATTTGAGGATAAAAAATTAAAAATTATGGATTATTAATTAGTTTAGTAATTTTGAGGTATAAATTTTTTACACCCAAAAAAATTACACCATAAATTTGATTCCTCTTAATTTTTTAAATTATTTTTCATTTAGTTTTAATTTTTTATTTATGAGTCAACATAAATTTTTTTAATTATTTTTTATTTTTGGTAACATAATGCTAAGCTACCATTTTTTTATGAGCTCAAAATATATAAAACTTACTATTTAAATATAAAACTACTCATTAAAATAAATATTTTTAAATTTTTTAAAAATCTTTTGTTCAAGCTATAAATGTTGTTCAAGTTAGAATTAAAAAATATATATAACCTTTGAAAATCAAACTTTTTAAATTTATTTTTAAACCAATAGGTGTTTATATCTTAGAATTTGGGGTGGACTACCATCTATACTTTTCCTAAAGTAACACACAACCCATTTAACTAAAGAAGCTAACAAGTAGACACAATAGGTGATTAAAATTAAACATAAAAAACAAGTAAAAGATAACTTATTCATAACACTTAACCTGTGACCTATCCATATTAGTAACTATGCTATTTCAATTATTATTATAAAATAAAATACTTCTTATTAAAGAAAGTTTATATGAAAAAATATAACTTCCAACAATAAAATCTTCATATAATTAAATATACAAAATAAAATATTAATATTTGAAAATCTAAGCATCAAGATAAAAAGTTATATTAACCACTTTTATATTTAAAAATTTAAAATCACATATAAAATTAAATTAATATATAAAAAAACATAATATTTTCAGTTTTAAAGTAATGACTTATGTATTTTGATTGTTTTGTAATATTTTTAAGAAATTACTATTTTAAACAAATGGTGATGTAAGAAAATATTGGAATTCTTGAAAACAAAGTTCACATCTTTGGATAGGTTACCATTCCTACTCAAAGTGAAGTAGGAGAAGAAACTGTTTCTAAGATAACATTCACATGGGAATAATTGATAATGAAAGTTATCAACTACATAAATATATTGAGGTATTGTTTGATGATGAAAGCGTTTGAGATTAGCCCTGTTCAAGCAATCAAATTCCATCACCCTGTGATGTACGATCTCGGAATTTAAAGTGTCAATTTTCTATTATGCCCAATTCTGTTGTCGTTTTAACATTTTTTTTTTCTAACTATAATCATAAACATGGTCCGGAGAAAGTTGGAAAAGTTGAATGATTTAACGTTGAAAGCATGCTTTGCTAACTCTAAAGATCACGGGAGGAGCACAATATACTAGCTGTAAATGACCTAGTTCTTTCCACGAAAAGTAATGGCCTGAACCTCAACTGGAATCTTGAAAGTTAGTTGTAAAAGCAGGTCATCTGTCACGGACAGGGAAATAAGAAAAGTATAAGATTCAATAAAAGGTTGTATCCCACATAAACCCTAAAGAAGAAGGAAACTACAAGATCAGTCACAGTCGTGGATTCTCTCTCAATTTTTACGAAGGAAACGCCTACTTTTGGCCATCCTAACATTCAAACCGAACGTTCCCCGCATATAGTATATCTTTGAATTTTGAGTGGTCTTCCTCCGTGTTTATTCAGGCTTTGTAATTCAGCCTTTTTCCTTTTGAATGTCTACATCCTTTGCAAGCAAAAGCCTGAGTGATCATATGCTGCAGGCTTAAAGAACGTGCAGCGTGTCTAATTAATGAAGATAGTCATAGAATCCCCGCCACCCTGGGAGAATCCCTGCAAGTTAATTTACCTTTCAATACTAAAATTTCTTTTTCAAAAATAAATAATTTTGATTTATTAATTATAGGTATTTATATTTTACAATTTGGGATGATTAGAAAAGTTAGTAAGACAAGTATATTTTTAAATATATATAAACAATTATATATATATATAATCAAAATTTATATGTGATGTGAGGTATGAATAAATGTTCACCAGTCACAAGTTAAATGACTATATTTATTTGTAACCTATCCGTGTTCACCAACCACATGTTAAATGACTGTACTAGTAGACAATTAATGACATTTAGCCTCTGACCTATCTATATTAATCAACCAAATTAAATAACTATACTAATATATACACTTATTTGTAACCTATCCGTGTTCACCAACCACATGTTAAATGACTGTACTAGTAGACAATTAATGACATTTAACATGTGACCTATCTACACTAATCAACCAAATTAAATAACTATACTAATATATAAACCTTAAACAAAAAGTTGATATAACAACTATACATTTTACCTTGTAATAATATAGTTCTTAATGGAGTAGTCTATTTATTCTAAGTTTTGGATTTTTAGGTGGTTTTTGGTTTTAAAAGCGTTTAAATTGTGTCTTTTGAATGCAATTAGCATCCTCAGATACCCCATGATACCTAGATTATGCAATTTTTATAGTAATATATATGATTCTAAGATAAACTAGAAATTTAGAATATTTAGACTACTCCATTACTAACTTACTATTTCTAACTTACAATTTCTATTCTAGTTTTGGGAATGAATGCCTCCAAATTGTTACAACATTACCATTTCCTTTTTAAATTTGAATGTTTTAACAAAGCTTAAAAGGAATATGAATCCCATAAGGTCACCATATCTTGTTATGCTCAAATGCATCTTGATTAAGATTTATATAAGTTTCATTAAGAGGTGGATAAAAAAGGGGTATGTTTATTAAATAGCATTTGTTTTTATGTTTATATTAATTAGTTTAATGTTTAGCTTTTGTTTAACAACCAACTATCTCAGCTAGTTTACCTATTTATACAATAAGATTTTTATGTTTATGAGGAATATGTACGTAGGCTTGTTGAATTATAGGGTGAAGCAATAAGCATTAGGCAGTGCAGTATTAAATGTTGTGGTTCCGAACACGAATTTGTTGGTAGTTGAATTTCAAACAACTTGAAAACCTGAGATCCAATAATTAGTAAATACTTGGCCATAGCATTCAATGATGCACTATAGGGTGGGTACTTATTAGTCCTCCCTGATCCTGCAGAGGATGAATCATAACATGTGGTTTTTGTTGCATAAAATGGCTGCTCAGTTTCAGGTTGACCATGCGGTAACACCATCGTCAAATTAGAAAAACCCTGGACACTATACAAAGGTGGAACGTCCAATGATATTCCCACACCACCACCATCACCGCCCACTTCAAAAGTGGTATCATAACATGTGAACGAGATGGTTTCCCTGTATATATATCACATGCATCAAGGTAAGGGGAGGGACTAACCGTGAATAGCGACTATACTCATTGATTCAAAGAAAATTTCATTGTCATGAGAATCATTTATGAAATGATATCAAATTGGTGGAAAATGGGTGGCCTGGGTGGGTCAACATAATGCTGCTGAAATATTGTTGCGTGGTGTAGTTGTGAGCATCTACTTAACTTTACCCGCTCATGAGAAAAGTAAAGGAAAAGAAGATCGAGAAAGCACAGTTGCTTTTAGGCTGCAACCTTTTATTATTATATCCTTCATTTTGCATTTGTTAGTAGAAGAAGATCAATTTTTGACAAAACAATGTAGTTATTGCATGTGGAGGCAACAGTTTCCCGTGGAAAATGAGTGTAGGGTTGAGCAGAGGAAAGATGTTGGGAAATGGGCTATTGCATTAGATTTTTCGATGGGCGAGCGGCTTACAGAAGGAAATATGGCGGTTGTAGGTATCTATGCTTTTCTTCCGACGGAAATTGTAACAGGATTTCCATTTATAATACAGGCAGATTTTTTACTCGTTTCGTCAAGAGAAAGTATCATCTTCAATAACAAGTGGAACTAGGGAATCCGTCGTTGTGTTCCATTAGCCTTTTGTTCAACATTTCGTGCTCTAATAAGTGGTAATTCACCTCTATCATCGAAACGTTTATGTAAACCAACAAAAGCTTGGACAATACTCCCTGCTTTTAAACGCATTCTGGAGAAGGCAAGATGACAAGTTCATCAAAGTGACTTCATTCATCTATATTCTCGTGATGTACACATAATCCATCCTTATCTTGATAAACAAGAGTTTTATAATAGCTTGAAGTTTTTGGGCGTGGTTATCTCCCTATATTCGGTTGTCTGATTAGTTGACAAGATTTCCTAAAAATTTGTACGTTGAACTTCTTTGTTTTATTGCTGAAAATTGGAAGGGATTTCCAAGTCACCTGCAAAACGCTCCTTTGTTGAGTGGTTGAATCAGTATCCTAAAATTACAGATCTTTCTACCTCAAAGTTTGTTGAGCGGCTCCTAGATGTAGTATCAAACTCAACAGACAGTAAACATGTTATCACCACTGCACATTTTTTGCACTATTCATCTGCAAATAACTACGTCTAGCCCAAAAGGTGTCCCTGAAGGCCTTTTGGATGCGAGATGGAACGAGCCATAGAATGACGACCATGGCTCGAATCAACAAACCGTCGACTTCGTTGTATTCAGGACGTCTTGTGAAGTGTCGTGTTGTATGGGAGACGAGAAGGCGGGAGAAGAAAACGCAGAACGCAGGAGGATAAAAGCATTTTGCTAATATTTATTCACACACAAAACGCGCGTGCGTTTCTTGTATATTAAAAAAAATCGCAGGTATTTAATACGTTTGGTGCACGGCTAAATAGCATCTAGTTGCACAAAACGCGTGCGTGTTTCTGTATTCAAAAACGCGTGCGTGTTTCTGTATTCAAAAACGCGTGCGCGTTTTGGTATTCATAAACGCGCACGCGTTTCAGTATTCATAAATGCGCTAGCGTTATTGAAATAATCAAAAAACCTTATTCAATAGTTTATTTAATAGTTTCTATGGGTTAGGAAGTTAAATAGGGATTTGGTGATGAGGATGATGAGGACAATGATGGTGATGATGGTGATGATGGTGATGATGGTAATCATAAAGAAGAGGATGATGATGATGATCAATCATCAATCATGATGAAGATGGTGGTGAGGAGAAGGATGATGATGGATATGACAACGACGACGACGATGATGATGATGATGATGATGATGATAACGACGATGATGATGATGGTGATGATAAAGAAGAGGATGATGATGATGAAGATGATGATGAATATGACGATAAAGATGATGAAGATGATGGTGATGATGATGACGATGACGATGATGATTATGATAAAGAAGAGGATGATGATGATGATGATGATGACGATGATGATGATGATGATTAATACCCAATCATGATGAAGATGGTGATGATGATGATGATGATGGTGATGATAAAGAAGAGGATGGTGATGATGATGATGATCAATCATCAATCATGATGAAGATGAAGATGGTGATGAGGGTGATGATGATGAGGATGATGATGCTGATGATGATGATGAAGATGATGATGATGAATATGACGATGAGTATGATGAGGATGATGATGATGAATACGATGATGATGGTGATAAAAAAGAAGAGGATTATGATGATGATAATGAAGATGATGATGGAGATGACAATGATGACGATGACGATGATGATGATGACGGTGAAGATGATGATGAATATGACGACGAGAATGATGATGAGGATGATGATGATGATGATGATCGATCATCAATCATGATGAAGATGGTGGTGAGGATGATGATGATGATGATGAAGATGATGATGGAGATGACGACGACGAAGATGAAGATGATCATGATGATGATTATGATGATGATGATGATGATGATGACGATGATGATGATGGTGATGATAAAGAAGAGGATGGTGATGATGATGAATATGATGATGAGGATGATGAAGATGATGGTGATGATGATGATGGTGATGATGACGATGATGATGGTGATGATGATAAAGAAGAGGATGATGATGATGATGATGATGATCAATACCTAATGAAGATGAAGATGGTGATGAGGATGATGATGGTGATGATAAAGAAGAGGATGGCGATGATGATGATGATGATGATCAATCATGATGAAGATGAAGATGGTGACGATGATGATGATGATGATGATGAAGAAGAGGATGATGATGCTGCTGTTGCTAATGATGATGATGATCAATCATGATGAAGATGGTGATGAGGATGATGATGGTAATGATAAACAAGAGAATGATGATGATGATGATGATGATGATGATCAATCATCAATCATGATGAAGATGAAGATGAAGATGGTGATGAGGATGATGATGATGATGAAGATGATGATGAAGATGATGATGAATATGAAGATGAGGATGATGAGGATGAAGATGCTTCTACTGCTGCTACTGATGATGATGATGATGTTGAAGATGGTGATGAGGATGATGATGATGATGAAGATGATGATGGATATGACTATGAGGATGATGAAGATGAAGATGATGGTGATGAAGATGATGATGATGATGATGACCAATCATCAATCATGATACAGATGGTGGTGAGGTGATGATGAGGATGAAGATGATGATGGAGATGACGACGATGATGGAGATGACGAGGACGATGATCATCATCATCATCATCATGTAGTGGTAGGGGAAGGGGGATTGGGAGAGAGAGAGAGGGGGGGGGGGAGAGAGAGACAGAGAAAGAGGGAGACAGAGAGAGAGGTGTAGAAGCAAGGAAGAGAGAGTGAGAGAGGGGGGGTTAGTTAGGGGTAATTGGCTAGGAGGGGGGTTAGCGAGGGGGAGAGAGAGAGAGAGAGACTGAGAGGGCATTAGTAATGGTTGGGGGGGGGAGGGAGAGAGAGATCGAGAGAGGAGAGGGTGTTGGTTGTAGGGAATGCGAAAGAGAGATGGAAGGTGTGGTTAGAGGTAGGTGGAGGTGTAGGGAAGAGAGAGAGAGACTGAGAGAGCTCAGGTTAGTAAGGGCTAGGGAGAGGAGGGGGTTTTTGGATAGGCGAAGTAGCAAGGAGATAGAAAGAGTAAGATGGTTAGGGATGGGGGAGAGGTTAGGGAGAGGGAGAGATAGAGAGAGAAAGAGGTGTAAAACCATAGAAGAGAGAGTGATGACGACGACGATGATGATGATGATGATGATGATGATGATGAAGACAATGACGATGACATTGATGATGATGGTGGTGAATATCATGATTAAGATGACAATGATGACATCTTCATCATCATCATCATCGCCATCGTCGTCTCCATATTCATCATCATCATCATCATCATCATCATTGTCGTCTCCATCTTCATCCTCATCATCATCATCGTCTTCATCATCATCATCGTCTTCATCATCATCATCATCACCATCATCATCTTCATCATCTTCATCACCGTCATCATCTTCATCTTCATCATCATCATCATCTTCATCTTCATCTTCATCACCATCATCATCTTCATCTTCATCATCCTCATTATCATTATCTTTCTCTCACCCAATCTAACACTTCAAAACATAAATTTGTGAAGATTATAACGCGCACAACGTTATGTAATCACATAACGAGAGCGCGTTATTTATCCACATAACGCTCGCGCGTTGCTTATAACATTGAGTGCCAAAACACTAAAATTTGAATTTAAATACAACGCGCACGTGTTATTTGAATTTAAACATAACGCGCGCGCGTTACTGAGCGCCTAATCACCTACTCCTCCCGCGCCCACGTGTCAGCCACTGTCCTATGTGGCTGGTTCAGTCTTACCAAACCTGTGCTAAGGAATTTTTAGACCATAGCTAATTTCACATTTTCAACATTTTTCTGAGTATGCCTGTTTTTCACCGCTCTCTACAACATGACATACTTGACCATTATTGACGAAATGTTAGGCATAGATAGAATTTTTTATGCAGATTCCAAATATGTAATTTAAAAAAAAAAATATTGAGATTTTCTATTTATTTCCTAATTTTCTTGTGTCATCACTTCGTTGGTCAAAAAACATACTCTTAGTGTTTATTCCGTAACTTTTTCATTTCACAACCATTTTTAAAAAAACTTGTATGTTGCACTAGACGACATCGACCTCTACATGCTGTAAAAAATCCAAGTCAAAATAACTCTATTAAGACCTCCAAAGGCTGCACCCAAATTTGGCGTACCGTTCTCGAGGTTTGATCTCTTACATAATTAAAAAAAATAAAAAAATTAAACATTTAATTTTGGAACAATAGTGCTACACTAGTGCTATGGGTTCTATACATGTCTACCAATTTTTGTATCCTGAAACTGTCATTTAGGCATTGAAAGGATGCACCCACAAAAACATATACCTTATCATTTGCCAAAAAAATAAAAAAGTGGCTGTTAGAAAACATGAAACTTGACATAGCTATGCAAATTTTCAATACATAAAAGTTATATATTCAGAAACTTGATTCAATTTCCTACATTTTATCTTTTTTACTCAATGCAAGATATTTTGCGTAAGTATCTCAAAAAATCCAAGTAAGTTGAGGGATGCCTGATTTTTCAGTTTTCTATTGCATCTAATGCGCCAAAAGTGACCCTCATTAGCTTGCACATGCCCTGGAGAAAATAGAATTATATTTTTTCCCTATTTTTTATTATTTGAGTGAGTGGGTTTACACATTTTTTTTAATTACAAGTTCAAATTTGAAGAGATAAAGTATTATATATCTATACATTTTAAAAATTAAATAAATAGTGACATAAAAATCGGATATATCTTATTATTATAATTTTTTATTATTTTAATTTTATTAAAAATAAAATAATGCAAACTTTTAACTAGTATTATAATATAATAATATTATAAAATCAAAATTTGAGAATAAAAAACTCTTAAAATCTATGGATAATGTGAATTTTTCTCAAGGATAATAATATAATAATATTAAAATTTGAGGATAAAAAAATAAAAATTATGGATTATTAATTAGTTTAGTAATTTTGAGGTATAAATTTTTTACACCCAAAAAATAACACCATAAATTTGATTCCTCTTAATTTTTTTAAATTATTTTTCATTTAGTTTTAATTTTTTATTTATGAGTCAACATAAAAAAATTTAATTATTTTTTATTTTTGGTAACATAATACTAAGCTACCATTTTAAATGAGATCAAAATATATAAAACTTACTATTTAAATATAAAAGTAACTATTCATTAAAATAAATATTTTTAAATTTTTTAAAAATCTTTTGCTCAAGCTATAAATGTTGTTCAAGTTAGAATTAAAAAATATATATAACCTTTGAAAATCAAACTTTTTAAATTTATTTTTAAACCAATAGGTGTTTATATCTTAGAATTTGGGGTGGACTACCATCTATATTTTTCCTAGAGTAATTGATGATGGTACAAGTGTACTATCCATATTAATTTTATGAGTGTTGTTCAAAATTCAAATAAACATTAATTATATATATATATATATATAAAATAACATTTGCACAGGTAGTAACACACAACCCATTTAACTAAAGAAGCTAACAAGTAGACACAATAGGTGATTAAAATTAAACATAAAAAACAAGTAAAAGATAACTTGTTCATAAAACTTAACTTGTGACCTATCCATATTAGTAACTATACTATTTCAATTATTATTATAAAATAAAATACTTCTTATTAAAGAAAGTTTATATGAAAAAATATAACTTCCAACAATAAAATTTTCATATAATTAAATATACAAAATAAAATATTAATATTTGAAAAACTAAGCATCAAGATAAAAGTTATATTAGCCACTTTTATATTTAAAAATTTAAAAACACATATAAAATTAAATTAATACATAAAAAACATAATATTTTCAGTTTTAAATTAATGACTTATCTTATGAGTATTTTGATTGTTTTGTAATATTTTTAAGAAATTACTATTTTAAACTAATGGTGATGTAAGAAAATATTGGAATTCTTGAAAACAAAGTTCACATCTTTGGATAGGTTACCATTCCTACTCAAAGTGAAGTAGGAGAAGAAACTGTTTCTAAGATAACATTCACATGGGAATAATTGATAATGAAAGTTATCAACCACATAAATATATTGAGGTATTGTTTGATGACGAAAGCGTTTGAAATTAGCCCTGTTCAAGCAATCAAATTCCATCACCCTGTCATGTACGATCTCGGAATTTAAAGTGTCAATGTACTATTACGCCCAATTCTGTTGTCGTTTTAACATTTTTTTTTTTCTAACTATAATCATAAACATGGTCCGGAGAAAGTTGGAAAAGTTAAATGATTTAACGTTGAAAGCATGCTTTGCTAACTCTAAAGATCACGGGAGGAGCACAATATACTAGCTGTAAATGACCTAAAATCTTGAAAGTTAGTTGTAAAAGCAGGTCATCTGTCACGGACAGGGAAATAAGAAAAGTATAAGATTCAATGAAAGGTTGTATCCCACATAAACCCTAAAGAAGAAGGAAACTGCAAGATCAGTCACAGTCATGGATTCTCTCTCAATTTTTACGAAGGAAACGCCTACTTTTGGCCATCCTAACATTCAAACCGAACGTTCCCCGCATATTGTATATCTTTGAATTTTGAGGGGTCTTCCTCCGTGTTTATTCAGGCTTTGTAATTCAGCCTTTTTCCTTTTGAATGTCTACATCCTTTGCAAGCAAAAGCCTGAGTGATCATATGCTGCAGGCTTAAAGAACTTGCAGCGTGTCTAATTAATGAAGATAGTCATAGAATCCCCGCCACCCTGGGAGAATCCCTGCAAGTTAATTTACCTTTCAATACTAAAATTTCTTTTTCAAAAATAAATAATTTTGATTTATTAATTATAGGTATTTATATTTTACAATTTGGGATGATTAAAAAAGTTAGTAAGATGAGTATATTTTTAAATATATATAAACAATTATATATATATATAATCAAAATTTATATGTGATGTGAGGTATGAATAAATGTTCACTAGTCACAAGTTAAATGACTATATTTATTTGTAACCTATCCGTGTTCACCAACCACATGTTAAATGACTGTGCTAGTAGACAATTAATGACATTTAGCCTGTGACCTATCTATACTAATCAACCAAATTAAATAACTATACTAATATATACACTTATTTGTAACCTATCTGTGTTCACCAACCACATGTTAAATGACTGTACTAGTAGACAATTAATGACATTTAACATGTGACCTATCTATACTAATCAACCAAATTAAATAACTATACTAATATATAAACCTTAAACAAAAAGTTGATATAACAACTATACTTTTTACCTTGTAATAATATAGTTCCTAATGGAGTAGTCTATTTATTCTAAGTTTTGGATTTTTAGGTGGTTTTTGGTTTTAAAAGCGTTTAAATTGTGTCTTTTGAATGCAATTAGCATCCTCAGATACGCCATGATACCTAGATTATGCAATTTTTATAGTAATATATATGATTCTAAGATAAACTAGAAATTTAGAATATTTAGACTACTCCATTACTAACTTACTATTTCTATTCTAGTTTTGGGAATGAATGCCTCCAAATTGTTACAACATTACCATTTCCTTTTTAAATTTGAATGTTTTAACAAAGCTTAAAAGGAATATGAATCCCATAAGGTCGCCATATCTTGTTATGCTCAAATGCATCTTGATTAAGATTTAAATAAGTTTCATTAAGAGGTGGATAAAAAAGGGGTATGTTTATTAAATAGCATTTGTTTTTATGTTTATATTAATTAGTTTAATGTTTAGCTTTTGTTTAACAACCAGCGATCTCAGCTAATTTACCTACTTATACAATAAGATTTTTATATTTATGAGGAATATGTATGTAAGCTTGTTGAATTATAGGGTGAAGCAATAAGCATTAGGCAATGCAGTATTAAATGCTGTGGTTCCGAACAAGAATTTGTTGGCAGTTGAATTTCAAGCAACTTAAAAACGTGAGATCCAATAATCAGTAAATACTTGGCCATAGCATTCAATGATGCACTGTAGGGTGGGTACTTCTTAGTCCTGCCTGATCCTGCAGAGGATGAATCATAACATGCGGTTTTTGTTGCATAAAATGGCTGCTCAGTTTCAGGTTGACCAGGCGGTAACACCATCGTCAAATTAGGAAAACCCTGGACACTATACAAAGGTGGAACGTCCCATGATATTCCCGCACCACCACCGTCACCGCCCACTTCAAAAGTGGTATCATAACATGTGAACGAGATGGTTTCCCTGTATATATATCACATGCATCAAGGTAAGGGGAGCGACTGACCGTGAATAGCGAGTATACTCATTGATTCAAAGAAAATTTCATTGTCATGAGAATCATTTAAGAAATGATATCAAATCGGTGGAAAATGGGTGGCCTGGGTGGGTCAACATAATGCTGCTGGGCTGTTGTTGCGTGGTGTAGTTGTGAGCATCTACTTAACTTTCCCCGCTCATGAGAAAAGTAAAGGAAAAGAAGATCGAGAAAGCACAGTTGCCTTTAGGCTGCAACCTTTTATTATTATATCTTATCATATGATGATAATACTTTACCACCTCCACCTTTTCCAGCTTTCTTTTTTCCATTCATATTGATTCTAGGTCTGTGGTTCACCTCAGCTTTGAGGGAAACCATATTGCAGATATTATGGTAGGGATAAGCATGGACCCAATAGTAAAATGCCAGTGCTGTCACTAGTTTTTCCCTCTGAAACCCCACCTGCCATGTTCGACAAAAACTTTCACGTCGCACGATGCTTTTAATCTCCCAATGCGATATATATATATATATATATCAAGGTCCTTATTCAATAGCGGATATTTTCCTGCTACTTGTGCTATCATTTCGGATGGTGATTAAAATGAAAGCTGGAGATTTCTCTTTCACGGAATGGGATCGTCAAAAAGTCATCCTATCTCTGTCTTTCAGAGACACCGTACTAATTTAAAATACTGTAAGATCAGTGTAGCATTAATTATTGGGAGGCGTGACGCTCTGAAAACTTTGCCTTGAAACTGTAACTGTAGAATCTGACTGTGAACTGAAAGTGCTTTCCCTTGCATTTTTTACATCATTACTTACCATGGTTTTCAAGCAGAACATTACATTTGATATTAGATACATTAATGAATGGAAATTTCAGGTTGGATGGAGACTTCGTTGAAGAATCTGAGCTCTCATTCAGAGGAGCGGGCTCATCCCAGAGCCAAGAAACTGTTTTCCTGTATATCCATCCCCTCGAAATACATCACCACCACCCAGTGACCCACACACAGACATATATATATGAATTGCATCGATCCATATAAGCGCGTAAATGAGTATACCAAATCCCAAACAATTATTGTATTAATTTGATTGAACCGCCTTTTGATGTGAATATATGACGTAACTATGGATACGCGAATCCCTGAATTTAGCTGTTACACAGAATATTACAGACCACGCATGACACCTGTAGGCTGTAGTACCTAAACCCATGGAATTTTGATATTTTGAAATTATGTGATCTGACATGACTCAAAATTTTACCGTTTTTCGGCACGCGCTACACACAATCACTTTCCATATTGGATAACGCCATTGAATTTTTAATAATAAAATTAAAATTGTGATACTGAAATAAAAACTACCACCGAGTTCCATCCACCTTCACGATTTACTTTACGATTTGAATTAATTTAATTTGTATATCTTGAATTGTGTTCCATATATTTAATTAACCATCTAAGTGGATTAGGAATCCAAAGAAAAGACCTGTTTGGGCTGATTTTCTCAAAGTATACAATGTGATGGTCAAAGATTTCTTTTGGCCGGTAGGAAATGGTAAAGAGATTTTGGTTAGTATTGATTTGATTATGGGTTTGGAAGAAAATTATAAACTATCTCAGGATATTTTTAGTTTTATGAAGGAAAATGGTCTCTATATTCTCAATAATATTAAGAAGACAAGACAAGTCTGCACAAAACTCTTATTGGTTCAGTGCAAAGGATTTGGGATTCACCGAGCGTGCTGCATATGAATGGGACTGTTACATAAGGAACCTGAACTCGGCTGGTTGCAGACTTACTCAAGAGAGGGATTTGCGTATTTGGAATGGTAACCCAACTATGAGAATGGTAATCAGCATACAATGCTATTATAAAAAATAGATGTTTTTTTCCACGGAATTGGTGGTATAAAAGGATTTGGCAATGGCAGATCCCGTTGAAATTCAAATGTTTTATGTGGTATGCGCTGCAAGGGGGACTTAAAACCTGGGATAATCTTATGAAGAAAGGGTGGTATGGGCCAAGTATTTGTTCTTTATGCAAAAACAATTCCGAGTCTACTTATCATCTTCTTGTAGAGTGTGAGTATACAAGAAATATCTGGAACATGATCTTGTCTTTTATGAAGCTTGATCAACAGTGGGGTTTATAAAATTTTGATATATGTGCACTACATTGGTTCAGAAGATGCAGATCACACCCCACTTTTCCTGTGTTGATATCCTGGTCTATTTGGTATACTAGAAATAAAACTGTTTTTGAAAACAAGGTTTCTGATCTTACAAAACACTTGTATTCAGATTCTGAATTTGAACAAAGTCTACTGTATAGAAAAAGCAATTTCAAAGACTCAAAAAGTGAGCACTTTCAATCGACAGTTCAATGGTCATGTTGCTTTCTTCGATGGTGTGTCTACAAATGGCTTATGTGCGGTAGGTGGAGCAATATTTTTAAATCAGGATCACTATTTCTCCTTGAGACTTAATTGTGGATTAGGTTCCAACATGAAAGCAGAGCTACTTGCTCTTTGGTGTGTTCTGAAAGTGACAAACATTTTTGGTTTTGGTGACCTCAACGTTTTTGGGGATTCTCGGGTTACCATAAAATGAGCTTGCGGTGAGTACATACTAAAAGTTACATCTCTTCTTCACTGGTGCAACATAATCATGGCAGAACTTCAGTTATACAATAATATCCTTCAAGCACATCTATCGACAACATAACTCTTTGGCAGATAAGCTGTCAAAATAAGCTATGGAAGGCAAGGAAGGTATTCTTGTGTGGGAAGAAATCCAAGGTCAACACATATGTGATATGGGATCTCTGTGGATTTTTGAATGATGATATACTTGGTGACTATTTTTATGTATTATCTTTTTTGGTAATTAGAGGTCAAGAGGAAGCGTTTTTTTGTAAAATCTTGTTTTGAGAAGAAAGAATTGTGATAAGTTATTTTGTTGATAAGTCTTTTAAAGACATGAACAATTATGTACTAATTATTAATTATGAGGTAATTGGACATATTTGTTTTGGAAAAATATTTGTATGTGAAAACAAACTTCATAAGCGATATATTTCACAATAATATATAAATTTTAAGGTTGGAATTTTATATTTTTTATATTAATAATCTAGCTATTTATAAAAAAGTGGTGGGTAGGGATATTATTTTAAGTATTATTGGTAATGGCATGATGAAGGTACATTTAATTTAATAAAACATTATTAAGGGGGTGCATGATGAGTTCATGCTATTTGGTAGCCTGTGTGGTAGGCTAGGAAAACCAAGGATATTTTGCCTAGCAAAAGTATAGTGTTTCATAGTAGGCTTCAACCAAGAATGCACTATTCACAATATGATGAATTGTGTGTTATACATGGCAAGGAAAGAGTGATGATAAGTGTACTAAAGATATGTGAACCTTTAGCTTGGTTTATGTGAGGACATGTATGTTAGGTGTAGTTTAGATGATGCAAGCAATTGATAATTATGCTCAACTAGGAAGGTCATGTTGGTGTTATGTAATAACTAGGTTTCTTGAATGTTATGGGACATTCAAACAAAATGAAAAGTCTTTCTTGAATGTTATGAGACATTCAAACAAAATGAAAAGTCTAACTACATGACGTGTTGCCTCCTACCAACATAATGATTGATTAGTTACAATATAAATATTTATTACTCAATACTCCATGACCCTCCTTTAATCTCTACTCATTCACAAAATCAAGTTGTTAATACAACCATTAATTATGAAAGTGGTATAGGGAAAGAAGTTTGAAAAATGGTATCCGTACATAACCCATTGATTGTGGAAAATCGGCGTAAATATTGGGATGAAGATCCTCTCGTCAGTGTGTAAAGAGATGAGACAAGGGTAAGAGTTAGGTTGTTGAAGACCTTAACGATGCTAGCATGCTTCAAGTCCACTCTCTTATGGAGACAAGGTTTAGGCTTAGCTGGCAGTTGAATACCGTAACAATACTATACTTCAAATGCACTCTCTTATGTCATCGTTACCTTTATGGGATTTCGTGGTGTAATTTATCATTTTATTTTGACCAGTCACAATCATCTCCTTGTGGCTTTACATTTGTTTAATGTTGCGATTCCTACCAACAATGTTGACCATGAATCTTACCATTTTAGCAAGTATGAATCTTATGCAATCCAAGAGTGTAAAAATAGAATTTTCAAAATGGAATGCTTTCAAGTCATATATGTCAAATATATGTGGTTAAGTGGTAAATCAAAATGGAATACTTTCAAGTCATATATGTTAAATATACGTGGTTAAGTGGTAAAATCAAAATGGAATACTTTCAAATCTTATATGTCAAATATACTTAGTAGTTAAGTGGTAAAATTCATAATCGAATGTTTCCATGTCAAATACATGTGGTTAAGCGGTAAAATTATTGTCACCTTGGTTTGAAAGATTAAATATGTCACAACACTTTCATATTAGCACGGGGTTTGTTGGTAGGTTCACGAGTGAGAATGTTTTAGTAATAAAAATATTACATTGTAATTTTTGGATAGGTCCAAAAACATTAGTCCCGTCTTTTTAGGTGTGGGGATATTTCACACAACACTGTTGTAAAAATAGTGATATAAACGAGCCTGGATATTTCACACAACACTGTTGTAAAAATAGTGATATAAACGAGCCTTTCTAACCAAGATTTCGATTCAATTTTTAAAGATTTCATTTATTCAAGTGAACAATTTAGTTATAAAATTTTCATTATTTTAATTTTTAAGAGTTAGAATATTTTATAAATGCTCATAATTTCACAAATATATATATATAGTTAATTCCAATGTGTTTATAATTTATGTATATTAGAACTTCTTTTTAGTTATACAACTTGTATTTGATATTGATCCCTGATTTTCGGTTTTGGAATCAAGGGTAGCTCCCCAAGTCTCATGAATGGACCCTAGCACCTATGGGGACCTAACTACCACATGTGCCATTGCACCATTGTTGGGTGCGGCCCAAGAAGAGGAAGTTATGAAGGCGAAGTATAGCTAGGTGAGGCCTGACATTGACCATTTTTGGGAGAAAAGTGACTCCGCAAATCTCGTGCAGAGGGTATGGAGCGAAGCTCAGTCGAAAAGAAATGACATGTTTCCTTAGTAAAGACAAATTACTAAGGACAGTCAGAGGTGGTTAGCGCAGTTAAGGGTTGAGCAACGACCTGACTGCTATAGGAGCAAGAATTTATGAAGCGAAGTGGTGTAAATGACACACCACTATAGAAGCTACAGGTGCACTGTCAGAGGAAGCGACGCTAAAGGGACAACGAAGTTAAAGATTAGCATGGTCTATAGGAGAACCACGGGGGATTTTGGGTTTTGGGTACTATGGGGGTTGGCCCATAGTTATTGTAATATGTGACCTCTGGGCACATATATATATAAGGGTAGCTTTGTATGAGGAAGGGTTGGATTTTGGGTTGGTGTTTTCGTTTGGATTAAGTGTAATAGAAGATTAGTGATAAGGGAAAGAACAGACTCTACAACTAAGTGCGTAGAGATCTGATTGTAGAGAAGAGTTTGCAGCTAAGTGTGCAGACTGGAACTCTTACCCTTCTAAGTCAATATAAGAACAATTCCTGTGGACGTAGCTCCTGCCTGGGGGTGAACCACGTAAATCTAAGTGTCCATGTATCAGTGTTTATGATGTGCTTTGTATACGAGTTTATGGTGTGTTTATGTATTTGCTTTCATGTGTATGTTAATGGTAATTGCATGATAAGTAAATGGGATACCTATGTATGAATGTTTTGGAGGAACACTTAGAATGATGAATGTGTAGTTAATGGGTGAATACAATAGAGATTCAGGGTAGTTCTGTATTCATTAGCTGTGAAGTGCGAAGTCATTTGTTCATTCTATTTTGCTAGTCAATGTTAGAGAAGGCTTTTAGTGAGGTTGTTAACTACATCTACGCATTGCCACGATTACAGAAGCTTGATTCTGTAACCCCCCATGTTCGCCTCCGAGTGAGACTTCAGCTTGTTTACAGGTTGATACCAAAAGGGCTAGTGAAAGGGGATTTGTTGTTGCTACGCGCTAATTCATCCGAACCCGCGTCTTCCTAACCAAGCCAACAAATGGTTTTGTTTCTGACTTTGGAATGACATTCTAGTGATGTGTCATGTTGATGTGGAATCCAGAGAAGAGTGAAATACAGAATTGGGTGAGTCAGACAGAACGCGAGTTTGCGAAGAAGGAAAACAAACATCCTCGGCTTACTACAGAACAATGGCTAGAGAGATACATATTTACTAAGTTGCATGAAGTTTTCTTCGCATCTTTTGCTAAGGAGTTACATGAGTGGATATCTAGGGTAGCAGAAAGAAAAAATTGTTTCCAGGGTGGAGAACCTGCAGTTTGGAATCCAAAGTTTATATAGAGGCTTAAAGGGATTAATAACCAGATTTCAAGAGCAATACACTTTTGGCTGGATAGCTTGTTGGAAGGCTACATTACAGAGTTTGTTGTGGACACTTTGAATTCATACAACGTAGCTGAAAGATACTTTTTCAAGGGATTTAGAGGTAAGTACTTGAAAAACCTGATTTTATGCATTAAAATGCTATTAGCTAAAAAAGGTGTATTAAGAATGTAGTTAGATTCCCAAGGTTTGAGTCTGTAATCTTAAAAAAACACAGATAATGACACAGACGAAGCCATTGACATTCTGCATAGTGGAAAAAGATATAAAATTAGCACTAGAAAGAGGTCTTGTGAAGTTGAACCTCGCACATTCCTAGAAACCGAGTTAGAGAGTGATAGAAACTCATCTCAAGCAGAGTCTGATAGTGAGAAAAAACCTAGAGATATTGGATATCATCCTATCACTCCGCAGAAACCTATAGTTGAAATAAATATTACTAGTTCGCAAAACACTAGTAGTAGTAATACTGCAGGAACAAATACAAAGAATCATCCAAGTGGTGGTATACCTCCACCATTTCACTCCGCATGTAGTACTATAGTATTTCAGAACCCTACACCTCCTAGAAGAAGAATGACAAATGATATAAAGTTATATGTTTTTAAAGGAACCGACCTAGAAGATCTAGAGCAACATAGGTTTCTCTGCAATGCTATCTTGAACGTTAAACAAGTACAAGACGATGATATAAATCAAGCCTAACTAGTTACTACATTTAGAGATAGAGCTTTAACATGGTTCATGAAATAATATGTTGGACAGAATGGAACACTAGCTAACATCAAAGCTGCATTGATTAGAGAATTTAAGAAGCCTAAATTAGAATCTCAAGGCATCACAGAGTTGAAAGAAATAAAACAAAAACCTAATGAGACTGTGTGGAAATTTGATCACAAGTTCAAAGCCCTATTGGATCAAGTTAGCTTTGATATTGCACGGTAACAACACCAAGAGTGGTTTATAATTGCGTTGTTTCCCCACATTAGATTACCATTCATGCAACAGAAGGTTGCTTCGCAAACAGAAGCATTGGAAATTGCGATGAATCTAGAAGCTTCTCCCACAGGAGAAACTAGCGCAAGTATGGTACAAATACAAACACAACTAGCAAACTTGACATTACAAGTACAAGATATACAAAAAGGAAAAGAAGTAAGAGAAAATGTTTGGTGTACTAAATGTAAAGGAGAAGGACATTCCAAGGAACATTGTCCTGTATTCAAAGATTACCTTGCTAGTGGGGAACCAAACCTATTAAATCAACCTCAAGGACCATGGTGCAAGATTTGTTGATGCAGAGGACATCGAACAGAGGATTGTTACCTACTCCAGAAGTATGTACAGACACCAAAGAACCTGTACTGCACATTTTGTAAGTCAGTTGGCCATGATGACACCAACTGTAGAGAATACGACCTCATGATAGAAAAAAATCATGATGTCTACAGAGTTCAAGGATAAATACATAACAACAATGAGAATGCACAGTACGATTAGGGTACATATGTCATGTCCCCAAATTTTGCTATGGACCATGGGGATGATTTTTAGCCTAAGTCACCTAGGCATTAATTAATTAATTAATGGAGGGATGAAGAAATTGACTAAGGGAATATGCCTAAGGGTGAATTTGAGGAATTAAATGGATAAGGTGGCCCCCCATGAAGTTATCAACCCCCAAACTAGGTGCTAAGGTGATTTATTTAATTAATGGGGTATTTTTGAGGCATTACACCACAATAATTAATTAATTACTGGATAATTAATTAAATGATGAAGTTGGAAATAATTCTAAGTTGTATTATCTTTTATTAATGATTATTGCTAATAAAATGTGGCAAGTGGTGATGACCAAGCTAGGAGGTCGAATTGGTCATGTGGACCACTCTTGCCTTAGTGGCAAATCTCAGGAAAAACAGGGAATCCAAAGGAGGAAAGAAGACAAAGCAAACAAATTGGAAACTGACAAAAGCAAACACAAAAACTGGCAAAAGCAAAAAAGGAGGAAAGAAAGAAAGTGGAAACATCCAGAAAAGTAGTCAGAAAAGAAATGGCAACATCCAGAAAAGCTCCCTAAAGCGCACTTGCCAATTTCAGTGAAGAAGAGTGAAGGAAGGAAAGTTTTTCAAAGCAAAAAGTTGTTATTCCTCTCAAGGAATGCGCCCACCTCACCCACACGTGTGGCTTAGCTTGATAAACAAGTCAAATCCTCTATTTAATAATGTTCTCAACTCCATTTTGATCATTATTAGAATTTGTGAATGAGAGCTCTGAGCCCTCTAGTTGAGTGTTGTGCCTCAACAAGTTATTATTGGGAGATGTGCCCCAAGGCCCTATGAGTTTCCTGTGAGTGTTATTCAAGTCCAAAAACTAATATTATAGCCAATGACATCCAGTTCAGATCAGAATTGAAGAATTAATGTCA
This sequence comes from Larix kaempferi, assembly GCA_027924585.1. NCBI lineage: Eukaryota > Viridiplantae > Streptophyta > Pinopsida > Pinales > Pinaceae > Larix > Larix kaempferi. The sequence continues at coordinate 13,456,153 of BSBM01000445.1, read as the reverse complement.
GATTGAAGAGGAGGCTACCAATGAAGAAGATTTGCAGCTAGATTTGGTGGAGGAACACTAGAGGATGAAGACAGTTATGGAGAGATGCGCCCAAGACCTCCAGTGAGATATATAAGCTGATGTTTGTAGATATTAGTGGCTTCTAAATTTCATAGATCAAATATCAGAACCATTCTCCACTCTTCTTCTACTTCTACTACTCCCACAGCTAGATTTGGAGGTGATTTCCCTAAAGGAGAGAACTAGTTTGATGATGGCGCCCCATTGAAGATCAACAGCTCAGAGTGTAGCAAGATCAAACATATAACCTATAGATGGACTGATATTAACTTCCAGAATAGATCCAAAGTAACTTCTTTCTTCTCTTCTCTATTCTCCCACTGTTGTAACATAAAACTAGCCTGTGAGGCATTGTTATTTGAGAATCAACCAATTAATAAAAGGAGGAATGTTCTAAATTATATATTTTGAGTTTTATGTGTGGAAAATCTTATATCAGAGTTTTAATTAACATCAGAATATATTTTGTGGTTCTTTAAAGCAGTTTGTTATGTTAAAATGTAAGACTAGCTAGATTGATGTCAATTCTAGACTAGTTTCACCACTTTTACTTCCAAATCCATTCTAAGCACTCATTTTTCATTCTGTCAGTTGGAGAAGGTCATTGACTCAGTATATTATTCATATCAGTCCCTAATTCAACAATTTGTAATCCTTTAACCCCTATTTGGGAAGCTTAGGAAATTACTAGCTCAGCAATCCCGGGTGTGCTCTTGAACCCCAATTCTTACTAAACTCTCCCAAGTCTGTTAAAATACTTTCCTACACATCACCATCACTTATTTCACTGAAATAAATTCTTCCATTAACTCCCAAGATCTCCACCTGTCTAGTATGCATATGTCAGCTGCCCAAGAAGCCTCGAACTAAGCATATACTTGCTCTATGCTGAAAAGTGAATGGTTCTAGTACATGGTGCATAGGACATCTCTGATCTGAAATCTTGACCTGCTTCTTCACCTCATTCCATGAATTTTCCAGAATTGAATGTTCATCCTACCATCCTCATATCTTACCTCAATCCCCATCACTTACTTCCTGCTCTGCTCGGAAAAATTGTCAAAAATTTAACTAGTGAGTTTTATCAAAAATTTGAAGTTAGAGATAATATCTTGGTTGAATCTTCCCAAGGATATTACAGTGGTATCAGAGCACTTTCCTTGGCTCACCCTATGGAAAGAAATAAGCTCACTGATTGAAGGAATATTGAAGATCTTCTCATCGACGCAAAATGTGGCTCCTACCAATCAGTGAAGAAGAAGAATTTTATTTTGAGCCATATGAAGAGGAGGAGTCGACCCCTATTGGAAATTTTTATTTGTAGAAAGTTGAATATGATTTCCTTGTTGAACCTATGTTTGAAGAGGACGTAGGAAATGACCTACCTATGACTAATTGGGATTATGAAGGAATACTCAAAAGAGGCAACCCAAAGAAATCCTATGAGTACTTCATGGAGTACTCTGCTTTGAAGAAGGAGGTTCAGAAGTCCTCGACCTTTAGAGACTATTGTGATTTAGAGATTCATAGTTTGTTCAAAGACCCCTACAATAGTGATAGCAAAAGAAGGATTGCACATATGGTTGTTGGTGTGTGCAAAGAAGTCGAGGCAATATTTTTACCCCTAGGAGCTAAGATAGAAGGGAGGGATAAAGATGTGTCCTTGTAGCCAAGAAAAATGAAGGGAGGAAACCAAGAGCCACCTAGTTCCTCAGGTAGAGAAGTAGGAAAAAATAAAGATGAAGTTGCATCCCTACATATGGATCCATACCAATATCAGGGAAAGGAATCAAGAAGGAAGTTTCATCAAGGCCATTGGTAGGGCCAAGCATTGTGAGACTATTTGGTTTTCCTTCAAGAAGGAAGTCCAAAGGTTGTGACTTGAGCACCACACAATGTGGAGAGACATCAAGTTTCTTGGAAAGAAATGACCAAGAAGACCTTGCTGGTGCCCCATTACTCCAAGAAGTGGATGAAGAAGGTCAATGCACAGTCGAAGATCCAACAGTCAAACATTTGATTGTTGGTGAGGAGGGAGGTAAAATCACTCTCAATCTTTTAGTAGTTGATTTCAAAACAAGTGCAGAAGAAATGGAATAGATTGATGAAGGTGAGACATATTTTGGAACTGATCCAAAGGAGGAACATAATTCAGATTTACAATCACCCCTTGAACCTCGCAAGGAAGAAAAAATTGAGCACATCTCAATAGGGTGTGAAGCAGAGAAATGGGTGGATGAACAAGCCATCATAATTCCATCACATAAGGAGGAGAACATGACACATGGTGAATTAGTAATTTCTGATTTTTATGTGTCATTATGTCAATCTAATGTGGTAGCCACTTCCATTGAAAATTTCAGAATGGTTGACCCCCATAGCGATGAGGTTCAAAATTCTGGTGTAAAAAATGAAAGCAGTATGAAGGCTAAAAATTTGAGAGAAGATCTTTTTGTTGCACCAAGGATGAATGAGCACTTATGTTGCAGCCCAAATTATGTTTTTGAGGACCTGAAAGATAAATATATTGCAGTAGAAACATATATATCAGATTTCAAAACCTCAAGTGCACTACATGAAATTGATCCGGTGAGGGAAAATGAAGAGGAGGAACATCTGCAAGAACCTCATATGCTTGCAAGATATTTAAAGATGGATGAACAGAAGATCCAAGAGGCACTGGAGTTTCTCTATGAAACTCATGCTTCAGTGTCAAAGTTGTGTTGGGAAGCTTCTTTAATGGAAGACCAATATTCCTTTGAAGCGAGGGAGGATATCCAGAAAGCAATGTCTACAATCAAAGGTAATTTCTCATAGTTGCTTTCAGATAAAAATTACAAGTTTGAGCTTGTTGAGTTATTGTGGGAAGCAACACTACATGATGAAGAGAGTATTAGCATATATGAAAAAGAGAACTACAATCTCAAAGGTGACTTGTTGGCCACCCGAGATTCTTTGAGATACACTCAAAGTGCCCGCTTAGAATCACAAGTGAAGATAGAACAATTCCAACAAGAGTGGCAAGAATTGACCGAATCCACAATTTTTCCTGAGAGTCATGCCTTTTGGGTTAATGACATAAAAATGTCTATGGAGGAACCTCATGAGTGGGTGGACCATAAGGAGTAGTATGTTCAGTATGTGCTGGAAGAAAGTGCAGAAAAAGTGGATGAAATTTTCAAAAGCATGGCTCACCACCCTTCATTCCCCACTTCACATTTAGCCACACATTGTGGGAATGAAAATTGGGTAAAAGGATTCTTCCTCTTGGTGTCACATGATGAGCAGGAGGATCCTAAAATCGAGATTGATGACATGTTCCTTAACCCACAGCAGTGGAGTCATCCCATGCATGTGTGTGCAGCCACTTTTGACAAGGAGGTATCAAATCCACACTTACTTGCAATGTGTGGGTCATTTGATGGAGTTTTGCACCCTTGGATCAATGGCAGAGAGTTGAGCCATTGGATGAAGAGGGGAACACCTGTGGAGTTCCATAGAGATCATGAGTTCTCTTTATGTGAGGAGGACATGCATATGGATGATCACATTCCATATGATTTAGAAAATCAAAGTGCTTGTCCATCCATTGGTTGGATGGGTAGGGACAACATTGTAGTGAAGACCTTGGAAGGTAAAAAGTTCACTTGTTTCTGCAATAAATTTTTTGTTATAACTGACATTGTCTTGAATTGTGAGTAGCAACAAAGATGTATTTTGTAGCCATTTGATGTCACTCATCCACATATGGATTGGGTGAAAGATTACCTAAAAAGCATGAAATCTCATTGCAAAAATGTTTATGCTTATGGTCAAGGGAAGGTAGCTAAGTAGGAAAGTTGCCAAGATAAATTAATGATTACTTGCAGAAGTTGGCCTATGTGGAGGGAATCCACATGCTTGGAGGTATGCTTGCATTTTTTCTCCAATAGCAGAGAGATGAGCCATTGGATGTCTTCAATTGAAGAAGCATTTATCTCTCTACTTGGTTTGGTTGGCAGTAATGTCCTTTCAGTTATTCCCTGGATGAAAAGGCACATGTTTGATGATAGATTCTTTAAATTGATTCTGAAGATTGGAAAAATGCAGTTGATACTTTGGGATCCTGGCATTCATGGGAGTGATAGATTGCCACAGGTGACAAAAAAATTTTGGTCTTTGCAGGAGAAATAGTGGGATCCAAGAATTCTACTCAAGTTATCCTAACTAGGTTGAAAATTTTGTCCATTGTTGGTTAATTGCAGATATAGATTACAGTGCAGTTTTTATTTTCTTCCATAGTCATTTTTTTGAAGGCCCAAGTTTAATTTTCAGACTGTTCAGTGGATGGGGACATTTATAATCAGAGTGGTGTAGCAGAAGCTTCGTGGAATCCTGACATTGCTTGAGGGAAAGCAATCTTGGGAAGGGAGGACTGTCATGTCCCCAAATTTTTCTATGGACCACGGGGATGATTTTTAGCCTAAGTCACATAGGCATTAATTAATTAATTAATGGAGGGATGAAGAAATTGACTAAGGGAATATGCCTAAGGGTGAATTTAAGGAATTAAATGGATAAGGTGGCCCCCCATGAAGTTATCAACCCCCAAACTAGGTGCTAAGGTGATTTATTTTAATTACACCACAATAATTAGTTAATTACTAGATAACTAATTAAATGACGAAGTTGGAATTATGTCTGAGTTGTATTATATTTTATTAATGATTATTGCTAATAAAATGTGGCAAGTGGTGACGACTAAGCTAGGAGGTCGAATTGGTCATGTGGACCACTCTTTCCTTAGTGGCAAATCTCAGGAAAAGTAGGGAATCCAAAGGAAGAAATAAGACAAAGCAAACAAATTGGAAACTGACAAAAGCAAACACAAAAACTAGAAAAAGAAAAAAAGGAGGAAATAAAGAAAGTGGCAACATCCAGAAAAGCAGTTAGAAAAGAAATGGAAACATCTAGAAAATCTCCCTAAAGTGCACTTGCCAATTTCAGTGAAGGAGAGTGAAGGAAGGAAAGTTTTTCAAAGCCAAAAGTTGCTATTCCTCTCAAGGAATGCACCCAAATCACCCACACGTGTGGTTTATCTTGGTAAAAAAGTCAACTCCTCTATTTAAGAATGTTCTCAACTCCATTCAAGAACTTTTTTTATCATTATTAGAATTTGTGAATGAGAGCTCTGAGCCCTCTAGTTGAGTGTTGTGCCTCAACAAGTTATTCTTAAGAGATGTGCCCCAAGGCCCTATGAGTTTCCTGTGAGTGTTATTCAGGTCCAGCAACTAATATTACAGCCAATGACATCCACTTCACATCAGCATTGAGGAATTAATGTTAGATTGAAGAGGAGGCTACCAGTGAAGAAGATTTGCAGCTAGATTTGGTGGAGGAACACTAGAGGATGAAGACAGTTATGGAGAGATTCGCCCAAGACCTCCAGTGAGCTCTATAAGATGATGTTTGTAGATATTAGTGGCTTCTAAATTCCAGAGATCAAATATCAGAACCATTCTCCACTCTTCTTCTACTTCTACTACTCCCGCATCTAGATTTGGGTGATTTCCCTAAAGGAGAGAACTAGTTTGATGATGGCGCTCCACTGAATATAAGCAGCTCAGAGTGTAGAAAGATCAGCCATATAACTTGTAGATGGACTGATATTAACTTCCAGAATAGAGCCAAAGTAACTTCTTTCTTCTCTTCTCTATTCTCCCACTGTTGTAACATAAAACTAGCCTGTGAGGCACTATTATTTGAGAAGCAAGCAATTAATAAAAGGAGGAATGTTCTGAATGCTATATTTCAAGTTTTATGTGTGGAAAATATTATATCAGAGTTGTAATTAACATCAGAACAGATTTTGTGGTTCTTTAAAGCAGTTTGTTATGTTAAAATGCAAGACTAGCTAGATTGATGTCAATTCTAGACTAGTTTCACCACTTTTACTACCAAATCCATTCTAAGCACTCATTTTACATTATGTCAGTTGGAGAAGGTCATTGACTCAGTATAGTATCCATATCAGTCACTAATTTGATAATTTGGAAGTCTTTAACCCGTGTTTGGGAAGCTTAGGAAATGACTAGCTCAACAATCCCGGGTGTGCTCTTGAACCCCAATTATTACTAAAATATCCCAAGTAAATTCAAATACTTTCCTGCACATCACCAGCACTTATTTGACTGATATAACCTCTACCATTAACTCCCTAGATCCCCACCTGTCTAGTATGCATATGCCAGCTGCCTAGGAAGCTTTGAAGTAAGCATAGAATTGCTCTATGCTGAAAAGTGAATGGTTATGGTACATGGTGCATAAGACAACTATGATCTGACATCCTGACCTGATGCTGCACCTTAGTCCATACATTTTCCAGAATTGAATATTCATCCTACCATCCTCATATTTTACCTCAGTCCCCATCACTTACTTCCCGCTCTGCTCGGAAAAATTGTCAAAAATTTAACTAGTGAGTTTTATCAAAAATTTGAAATTAGAGATAATATCTTGGTTGAATCTTCCCAAGGATATTACAACATACATAGGACATTTTGGATTTAGAGGAAGAGGACGTAATACTGGTCAAGGACGAGGTAGAGGTCAGATTGTATGTTATAATTGTGGTCAACCTGGACATTTAGCAAGAGACTGTCCGAACCCTTGCACTACTTGTAAGTATTGTAAATATTATGACCATATCATTGAAGCATATCCCATTTTGCTAGGAAAAATTCAAGAAAAAAGACCAGAAGGACAGAACCAGAATATTCAGATGATCACAACTGAGAAAAGGAATGAAGATCGCAACATCCATGTTGTGACATGAAGTAGAGTTTCGACATGAGATGATAGGACAAACGAAGCTTCGACTTATGAGAATCATGTAAACAAACCAAATCCTACTGATGGATCATAGGTAAGGAAAGCAGTCGGAAATATACATGTATTCGACCCTAACAGAGAAAAAGAAGTATTCATGGAGGCAAGAAAATAATTCCAAGACTTGGGAGCTTCGAATACAAGGATCCCTTTGTGAAGTGATCAGAAACCTATATAAGGTATGCCAGTATTGTATGATGGGTTGCAAGTTTCGCCAGAGCAGACAAGTCCTGTAACACAATTTCTATAGAGTTGCATGAAGATGCTAAGGCATGAGCATGCCTTAGGGGAACTACAAAATGTAATGGGATATTACGAGTAGTGTAGTACAGTAAACAACGCACATAGAGCAGTCCATCACATTAAGAACCATAAAAGAATAGGAAGACAAATGAGGTTAAGTGTGCAAATTGGAGATTTCAAAATGAACCAGGTCATTCTCGATCTGGGTTTAGAGGTGAACGTGTTGACAAAACAAACATGGGAGTAGATGGGGAAACCAAATCTATCTTGGTCTCCTATACAATTGAGATTAGCTAACCAACAGAAGGTTATACCTTTTAGGAGGCTATCGGGAGTTCATGTTGATATTGAGGGAGTGTGAAGTAAAGCATACTTCGAGGTGATTGAGATCATAGATGACAGTAATCCTTATCCTGCACTACTAGGGATTGATTGGGAAATTGATAACCTCGCAATTATCAACTTGAAGAAAAAACAAAAAATATTTGAAGGACGGGATATCAAGGTTATTGCACCCCTGGATCCTTCACAAGGAACGAGGTATGTTGATCCAATAAGAAAGGAATACAGAGCTCAAGAACTAGATAACATCTACAGGATGACATTTAATCAAGGAGATTACAATAATCCCACAGGAGATGGAATGTTGAGCTAGAAATGCGACAGTTCCTGTGTATCAGATTCAGACACGGGACTGGAGAACTGGCAGAGTAGAATTCATGAAGTATCATCTAGACGATGTGCAAGGATGACAAATTCACTTCACTGGATTGGAACAAATGTAAGTCAAATTCCTATTTATGATGGTTTGAGTAGCCTACATGCATTATTTCATGAATATATAGCATCGGTTTCAGACGAACATAGGTTATCATCTCTAGATATAGCATTGTGAGCTACACCTGCTAGATGGTGGGCTACGCACAAGAAAAAATTGAGCACATGGGAAGAATGTAAGCACTTAATGGAAGTTAGATTTGTTGAACAAACTAAGAATGTACAAGCAAAGTACAATGGATAGACTGATCCCAGAGATCATATAGAATCTTGCTTGAAAGCATGGAGGAATATACCAAATATAGAGTGGGTTCATATGTTTGTGCACACGTTGGATCCAATAGAAAAGAACTGGTATATAGAAACATAACTTCGAGACGGTACACAAGATTGGAAAATGATGACAAAGATATTTCAGTTAACTTTCAGTTTTGAGGATGAATGTCTGAGCATTAATGAGGCTCTATAGATCATTAAAAAGAAGATATTTGATGATGTCTCGTTGCCTATGTGTAGTCAACCAGATTCGGAAATACAATTGGAACATGCCCTTGAGTGTTATAATTTTACACTGGATGAAGATGAAAATGAAGACCCTCGCAATGTACAAGGACTTGACATGGAAATTCCAGATATGAGTAACCCCATTAAGACCAAAAAGATCGATATTAGCATGGATGAAGAACCAAAGTTCACCTCTATTGGATATTATTGGGATGAAGAAACAATGGCACAGATCACAAACCTACTATGCGAATACCAGGATTTGTTTCCCACTAAGTTTTCTGAAATGAAAGACATTTTAGGTGTGTTAGGAGTTATGAAAATACCTCTCAAGCATGATGTGAAGCCTATTAAACAAAGACCTTAAAGATTGAACCCTAGATATAAAGAAAGAGTGAAAGCAGAAATTGATAAAATGCTTGAGGCATTGATCATGGAACCAGTAGAAGATTCAGAATGGATAAGTCCCATGGTGATTCAAGACAATAAAGCTAAAGAAAAATCAGAATTTGCGTGGATCCCAGAAAATTGAATGATGCATCTGTGCATGACCCATTTCCGACTCCATTCACAGATGAATTACTAGATAATTTAGGTGGACAAGAGGCATACTCTTTCACTGATGGATTTTCTGGCTACCATCAGATCAAAATTGCCATGGAAGATAGACACAAGACTACATTTTCTATTGAATAGGGATCATTTTAGTACACTATTATGCCTTTTGGATTCAAGAATGCACCTACTATATTTTCAAGAGTAGTTGTAGTTGCATTTAAGGATTATATTCATAAATTCCTAGAAGTTTACTTTGATGATTGGACAATATTTGGCCTTCTAAAGGACCATCATGCGAACTTAAGGATGATGTTAGCAAAGTGTAGACAGTATCATATTGACTTGAACTTAAATAAGTGTGTCTTTTTTGTTCCGTATGGCATATTGTTAGGACACATGGTATGCAAACAAGGATTGATGGTTGATCCAAAGAAGATAACTATCATAGTAAATCTCCCACCGCCTACTTCAATTAAGCAACTATGCACTACATTGGGACACACATGATATTACAAGAAATTCATTAAAAGATATGCACAGATAACTATGCCTATGGAGAAATTATTGAAAAAAGAAACGAAGTACGAGTGGACTCAATATTTCCAAAAAGGATTGGATACATTGAAAGAGAAAATGGTCACAACACATATTCTAGTCTTTCATGATTGGAATACGCCATTTCATGTACACTTAGATGCTTCATCTATAACACTTGGCATTGTATTAGAACAATCTGGTGATGGAGGCATCGACCATCCAATTTTATTTTCTAGTAGAAATTTATCTTCAGCATAAAATAATTACACCACAACAAAGAGAGAAGGCTTAGCCATGGTGTACACATTGCAGAAATTCAGGCATTATTTGCTAGGTTCGCACTTTTGCATGTTTACTGACCATTCATCTTTAAAATACTCGGTAAACAAACCAGTGTTAGGGGGAAGAATATGCAGATGGATTCTACTTCTCCAGAAATATGATTTTGAGATCATAGTGAAGCCATGAATATTGATTGCAAGACCTGAATGCAGATGGATTCTACTTTTCCCTAGTTTGACCTTTGACTAGTTTTGAGCTATAGGTCCCCAAATTGCTCCAATTGCTCCCAAATCTTCTGAGAAGGTATATGGATGATGTTAGAACATAAAGATGTATTTCAGGGATGCTTTTGGACCTTTAAAATACTTCTGCAAATCAACTTTCAATTCTGGCCAATGTAGGGAACTTTACTAGTAATTTCCCTTTGACTAGTATTGGTCTCTAGGTCTCGAATTGACTCCAAATTCCTTCAAATATTCAAGGAAGGTTTATGAATGATATTAGGACTTGAATATGATGTTCAGGGATGATATATTGCCACCAAAATACCTCTGCAAACTCTCTTAATATTCTGGACCAAGTATGCAATTTTACTGGTAATTTGGGGTTCAAATTCCCTTAGGGTAAGTACTGAAAATGGCTTCCCAAATGCCTCCAAAGCCACTCAAATTTATGAATAGAGGTAGGGAATGTATTAAAGATATTATTAAGGTCTCATGTGCACCATTAATTGATTATTATATCTATTTCAACCCTCTCCCATTCAACTGCAAAAATCACCAATTCGACCCTTAGGGAAATGGCACTATTTCTTCTCCCAATGCAATTAAATTGAGTAAAAATACTTCAAATGCTCAAGTACAATACATGAAACTTGTAAAATACATCCATGGAATTCTATTAATCACAAATGCATCAGAGAATCATCCATTCATTTGAAATCATCATCAATACATTGGTTCACAACAAGGTAGTGGGGAAATGGCATTGTTCTTCCATTAAAAATGAGATTTATACATTTCTACTTGGAATTTCGACCTGAAACTTTCTGGAGATGAAGAAAAGAGTATTTAATTCATATTAAAAAATAAATGGGCAATTAGAAGCTCCCCAAAAGAGTACAATATCTCACCAAAAATGCCCTCCCTCAAGGATCGAGAATATGCCATCGAAACTGGAAATGGTTGAAGAAGTGAGATGCAATAGAAGAAACCATGAGCTACCCTGTAGCTTACACTTGCAAATAAAAACTCCATTAAAGCTCCAAATGAAAGTTCTGAATGGCCTTTCCAATTACCAACTTGGTGGGAATCTTTCACCCTCGAAATTGGCTAAGGCAATAAACTAGTCATCCACTAGCTCTCCCTCTTCACAAATGCAATTGCAAATTCTACAAATGATCAAAAGCTGGTTTAATTATTTTTTATTGACATTTATAAAGTTCTAATGTCCTCCATGGGTCGAATTCCTTCCAAGAGACTCATGCCAACTCAAGTTGGGAAGAGATTCCAAAGAACGCCACTTGTACAACAATTCCTAGTCTCCCACTTCCACCAAATCACATGTGGAAGAATCTTAGCTTCCCTAACACCCTTGAGCGCCCTCTTGGAGTCTATTTTTAGCCCTAACATGTCATATATGTCATATGTCAGCCTTCAGGTCTGATTTTTGTCATAGGTGTCATAGCATCTTCATCATTGTTGTCATAGAGCTAGGGAATCTAGCCCAAGTGTCTCACTAGCTCCAAATTGCCTCTTCCTCTTCCATGGGAGTTACTCTTCCTCTATATTTCAACCTTGGATGAGTCATGCCATGAATAATACCTTTTGGACTCCCCCAAGTATGTTACCATTCACCTTGAATTTGAATTAGTGAGAGAATGATGCCAATTGTAGTGGGGATATCTAGCCATATGTGGGTCCCACTTCCTCCATGTGTCTTCATGATCAAATGCCACTTTGATTTTCACTTGTATATATTTATTTAGCTCCTTTATTAAATATTTATGCCACTCTAATGTTAAAACATCATTTATTATCCCCATTATTCCAAATCCCAAAGCTTCCACCCCAAACCTAGGAAACTAGTAATCTTCCTCCTTGGCAATTATTTGACCTTTAACATCAATTTTACAAACTCTAATGAATAGGGCCAATGTGATTAGGCCATTGTGACCCAATTCCAAATTTGGGACATGACAACAACGAAGTTGATATTTGAAATTTTTTTGACGAGATTTGGATGTCCAAATATTTTGATGAGTGATCATGGAATTCACTTCTTGAACACAACTATTGAATCTTTGGCAGAATAATTTTAGATATATCATCATAAGAGTACACCATATCATCCACAAGCTAATGGAATTGTGGAGGCCTTTAATAAAGTATTGGAGAATGCATTAACCAAGGTATGAAATACAAACATGGATGATTGTGATCTCAAAATACCAACAATATTGTGGGCATATAGAACAACTTGTAAAACGTTGACAGGTCATACACCTTTTAGGTTAGCGTATAGACAGGAAGCTGTCATGCCCATGGAATACATAGTACCAAGCTTGAGAATTGCAACATTCACTGAGAATTGTAGTTCACAGACATGGTTGATGCTGAAATGATGGATGAGAGACTGTTACAGATTATTGGATTGGAGGAAGATCTCTTCATTGCAGGCTTTCACCAACAAGTGCAGAAAGATAGAGAAAAGGTATGGCATGATAGACATATCAAGCACAAGTTCTTCCAAGTAGGATACCTTGTTCTCCTCTATGATAGAAATGTTTTGAAATTTCCTGAAAAAATTAGAATGCATTGGTTAGGGCCATACACTATTAAACATGTTACCAATGTTGGCGCAGTGCAGTTAGCCACATTACTTGGAAAAAACTTACAAGGACTTGTCAATGGGAGTAGTTTAAATACTTAAAGGGATGGCCCTACTCCTACAACAAAAAATTAGACAATGCAATGTTGTTTAAGTGTCAAGTGCAGTTGAAATTGGACACTAAATAGAGAGTAGAGTATGCACACAATAGTTTTGGCATAATGCGAAGTTCATAGATTTGAAGATGTGCTGCGAAGCACACATAGAAAGTAAAGTTGCAAAGTAAATAATGGGGTAGTTTTACGAAGTTCAATCAAGAGAAGGGGAATGCGAAGAAAGATTCTCCACTCACCTAACCTTCGGCGAAGCTAGAGAAAACTAGCCATTATGCAATACTTTTGGGAAACCAGATTTTTCCGTATTAAGGTATACTTGTCTGTTGAAGACACATTTAATGAAAGGAAAGGACCATGATCTAAGATATATTTGGACAATAGACATAGAATTTAATGTTAACTTACCCATTTTTGGGCACGTTTAAGTTTGGGTTATGGCTTTAAATAGTAAAGAAGCGCACAATTACTTGTTTTAACTTCATTATTATTTTTACCGTGAGTAAATTCTGAGCTTTTACCAGTGAAGAACATAGCATTTTGACAGTACATGTCTGAGCAATAATAACTACAAGAAGTATTAAATAAATTTCAACAGTCTGGTCTAGAAGCAGTCATGAAAACACCTGTTAAGAAAGAAACTCAAGAGAAGGGTGGGTCTTCTAGAGCCTCACCTCGGCATGAACCAGAATCTAAGCAAAAGGATAAGCAAAAATCCAAGGAACAACAGAAGCCTTAGGCTGCAGAAATACCAAGAGAACAATAGGCAGCGTGACCTCGTGAGAGGCTGATTCTGTTGATACCTAAATACATTCCTCCACAAAAGGATGATGCACTGGTGGTAGTATTAAAGAGAAATCCATAGTATGACATCCCCATGCTGCCGATGTCAAGCCACATTCAGGAAAAGGACAACTTGTTGGGCAATATCCAGGATGTGAAGTTCACATATTACAACCTACTAGATGCGAACAAGTATCCGCAGTTCCATCTAGCCAGATATATGTGCCGGAAGTTTGATGAAGGCACTAAGCAGAAAACTATACAACCACGGGACTGGATTGCACCATTACAGTCTTCAAGACTGCTAAATCATTTAAGAATTCTGCACTTTGGGTGAAGTCCAAAGCTAACAGCCATCGTGCGTGTGTTGTTGTCATGCACACACCAAGGATACTTCTGGCTAGACCACAATATAGATATAAACATCGATCTGATCTACAGGAACACCCATCTAAGCAAATGAGGTACTGACCCTGCAATGAAATTTGTGGGTAAGAATAAGAAAAAAACCTCGCAAAGCAAATGAAGAGCGAGTTTGGTCTAGTTAAAGGAACTCGGGGCTATCAGGAAGACCAAATTCAAGATGATGCCAGGAGGTTCACAGTGCAATTGCTCATGGGAAGAGTGTTTATAAAATGCAGACCGATAGAAGTGTCGGCTGCTGCGATCTCCCTAGATGCTATGGCTAAGGAAGGGCTACCGTTCAACTGGGTAGGCTACCTGTTGAATGAGTTTCTAGATGATGTAGTGAATGCACAAGACAATTGCTACCATTTTCACTACAGCTGGCCGATAGTCCTCATTGCATTTGTGGGTTGGACCGAGCCAAAGTACCAATAGAATGTATTGGCATTTCCAGGTGACTTTTGTGTCCCTCGGTATGCAAACGTGTGGAGTAATGCGAGGCCTGTAAGACAAAGGTTGAAAAATGTTCAACTATACACATTTTACCAGTAGTTATGTGAGGCGATTATGCACACTTCATGCATTCTAAAATAGATAATGTCAGTATATATCCGAAAGATGATATTCAGGGTTGAACTCAATTCAACCTTTATACAACCCAGAGATCCAATGAAGCCATAATGGTATGAGGGTTAATATCAACTGGATGCACAGAAGATTGACCTCATTATTGAGGATTGGATACCATAATGGAAAATTGATGCGCCATAAGCACTACTGACGACATATGATGATAGCACCAATGACAGTGATCAAAAGGAAAAGGATGGTACTGAGGGAGGCGATGATCAGGAAGAAGAAGAGAAAGAGAAAGAACAACAGCAGGTTGGCAATTAACCAGTAGGAGAAAAGAGAAATAACCTCGCCATAGATGTTCCGGAGGGGTCAAAAAGAAAGAAGCAAAAAACGAATAAGATTCAGCTTGATGTGAAGTTACAAGATGATGACTATGACTGCATCGCAGCCAAATTCCATGCACATATTAAAGAAACACTTGTAGAAAAAGATAAGAAGTAAGAGCAACTTTAATCAAGCATGGCAGAAAGTATTGTTGAGCTTAAAAGAATGATGGAAAGAGTTGAGCAAGTACAAAGAGATATAATGAAAGAATAAGACTTTGAAGATAGATCAGAGGAGACAAGCCGAAGAAAAAGGAAAGCACCCGCACTAATGATGCGACCTCGCTGGTGCGCGCAGAGACAACAAATGTCATATTCCCATCCGACGAAGTCACTGAAGGTGTGAAGTAGCTCGCACACTTAGATATTAACGTGGGAATGTTGCCTATAGAAGGACTATATGATCTACATTTGCAGGTCATAGAAGAAATCAAAGATAGGGATATGATAACATATAACCAACATCTGAAGCTGGAAGAGAGCTACAATGAGTTGAAAAGTGAATGTCGCCTGAAGATGGATGAGCTAGCAGATGCTCGCGAGAGGCAGCAGAAGTTGAAGAAGGTTGTTGAAGAAGTATGTGTGAAGATCCCAGACTTCGATGAAGAACCAAAAGTAGAAGCGACTATAGACAAGATTGGTGCTGCAGTTGAAAATCTTAAAACAAAGATGGAGGACATGGAAATTGGATATAAATACAATATTGCAGACTTGGAGGCTAGACAACAAACTAGCACTCTACTAGAAGTAAAGTAAGCAAGAGCTAAATAATTAAAAACTTCGACAGAGAGCATCTTCGAAAATGTTGCAAGGTGCCAATATTTATTAGAAGAAGTGACCAAGTCATGGGCCATACTACAAGAAGACCCAAACTTACAGAAAATCCAGGTTGAAATCCAAAAGAAGCAGAAGGACCTCGACACAATGAATACGACAATGAAGGCCTTGCCACCGAGGCAGAGAATACAAAAGTTCGCAGAAACTAAGGAGCTTCAGAAAGAGTTCAAGGCATTAAGGACAAAGGAATCAAAAGCTTCATAAAAGTTACAACCAATGCAGGAAGAGGCATTGGCACTCTCCGAAGATATTAAGATGAAGCTGCAAGAGCTTCGCACAACAGAGAGAACAATTAAGGATCAGATGCAGGAAACAATATCTTCGATGCTACTTGATACAACGAAGGAATATGAGCAGGAAAATAAGGAGGTTGTTGCGAAGCTGAGCACAACATATCAATATTTCGCAGCAAATATGAAAACCCCAAGCCATGCAAATACAAAAAATCCTAGTGTAAGTGGCTTGGGGACGGGCCACAAGTAAGTGTTAGGGGCCTATTGGTTGCAGCCCAAGAAGAGGAAGTTATTAAGGCAAAGTACAGTGAGGTGGGGCCTGACATTGACCATTTTTTGGAGAAAAGAGACTCCGCAAATACCGGGAAGAGGGTATGGAGCAAAGCTCAGTAAAAAAGAAAGGACTTGTTTCCTTAGTAAAGGAAAAGTACTAAGGACATCCAGAGGTGGTTGGCACAGTTAAGGGCTGAGCGAAGACTTGACTGCTAGAAGAGCAGGAAGTTATGAAGCGAAGTGTTGTAAAGGACACGCCACTACAAAAGCTATAGGTGCACTGTCAGAGAAAGCGTTAGAGTCAGAGGAAGCGACACCAAAGGGACAACGAAGTTAAATCTTAGCATGGTCTATAGGAGAACCACGGGGGTTTTTGGGTTTTGGGTACTATGTGAGGAACCTGCAACATTTAATTAATGAAAATACATGAGATAGCAATAATAACATAATTCAAAATCACTTTATTGATCACAGGCCACTTCGACGGGGAAACCTCCTTTGAGCAAGATCAATACAAATAACTTCACGGTACCTTCATTGGCCTCAACACACACTTATATACTAAGTCTATGCCCAATACTATGGGTCAATACCATGGGCTAATACAAACTATGGATCAACAAATACTACGGGACAACATACAAAGCCTATGCATCCAACAACAATATACTAACAAAGTAAAGAGAAGGGTTGACACGGGTTCCTAACATCCCCTCTCCCTTAGACAAAGCTTTGTCCTCAAAGCTTTAGATGTGGAAATTGATGCAGAATCTGAAGGAGTGGTTCCCCTGTAGCATCCTCAGGTTGCATTCCGTGCCATTGAATTAATGCCTTTGTGATAGAGTGAGAGAGAAGCTGACACCTTTTGAGTTTTAGGGAGGATTGCTTGGACGGCTGTAGACGAAGAAGAACCATATAAGCTACATGAAAATGGTGCTCATAATGGTGCTGATCGTCGTGTTGTTTCAATCGAATTCTTTCCATGTGAAGATTGTCCTGCAGAATGAGAAGAATCTGATCGCAGTTTCGAAGAACCGAGTCAATTGCTTGAATTGGGAAACTGCTGAGGGTGTATGGAAGAAGAACTGGAGGTGCCTGTCCATAGATTTATTCATATGGTGTCATTTTAGATGTGGTATTGTACCACCAGAGCGCTTCAAGGAAATCCATATAAATAACTGTCCAAATCTGTGTAGGGATGAGCAAGGGTTTGAGCAGTCCCGAAAGGAGTGTCGTTTCACCCTTGTTGACCTAGCAAGTATCATAGTTAGACACCATCTGTTGAATTGTCATTTTCAGTCCCTACGAAAAGAAGTTACATTGTTCCCGATCATACGTTTTGAGGAACCTAGAGTTCCCTGCTGATGGAGAAGCATGGAGTTCATAGAAGGCATAGCCCTGTTGATCTGATTGCAACCAATTTGGAACAAGCAGAGAAATAATTGTAAGAGAAACTAGGTCATTAAGTGTGCGAGAAGGAGCATTTACCACCATATTGTCCTTACCCTTCTTGTAAGTGATCGCATAGGCAGAACCCATGAGTTAGATAACCCATTTTAGGTGTGTTGGGGAGGAGACCCATTGTTCCAGAAATTTTTCCAGACTCTGGAGATCAGTCTTGATGCAGAAATAATTCCCTAATAGGGATGGCTTCCACTTCTGTACTACTTGAAAAATAGCCATTAGTTCCTTCTGAGATGTAGATGCGGCTAAATTCTTACCAGAAAGGTCTCTTGAAGGTGGCAAGTCCACTGGTTCAACAAAGACACCTGCATATCTATCCACGGAAGTAGTGGAGACTGTAGATGGGTGCATCTGAATGGAATGGAGCTGAGAGATGACACCATGTGAATTCTTCTTAAGGATCTTTTCCAGGCGATGTGAACTGATGATGTGAAGAGACCCTAGTTGTAAGCCCGTAAATTTTTGTTGTTTTGCATTGACTGAAAACTGCATCCAAAGTTCAGCAAAATCCCATAAAATGGGTCCAAGAGTGCGTAACCATTGAATTCCCAAAACCACATCACATCTACCTAAGGACAAGGCAAACATGTCAGAGCGCAGGTTATAATCTTCCACAGAGATACGCACATTGTGACACTTCCCCTTGCAAGGTAAGGTGCCCCCATTGGCAACAAGGACTTCAAAGTTGGAGTAAGGATGGACAAAACAATCATCCTGTTTGGAAATCCGAGGGTCAATGAAGTTATGAGCGCTACCAGAATAAATGAGTATGGTAAGAGGGAGCTTCTTGAAGTAACCCCTAACCCGCATTGTTTGTGGGGTGGTGATGCCAATTACATCATGGAGAGATATCTCTGGTGGGTCATCCTGAGATGGGGGGTCAACAGGCATGTGTTGAATGTCGACCTAATCATCTAGTGTATCTGGAACTTCTTCACCAAATTCAGAGGAAGGCGGAGAATCCACATCCAAGAGATAGAGCTTTTGCTCAACACATCTATGTCCCCGAGTGAATTTCTCATCACAATTATAACAAAGCCATTTTTCTCAGCATGCCCGCATCTCTGGTTCAGACAAATGCTTGATAGGAGTTAGTCGAGGAGCTGGCGTGATGGGAGGTCATTGGGAACCCATATTTTTGAAGGGAACAAAGGTGGGTTTGGAGCGATGTTGGGATGCGATTTTGTCCTCTTCCAACTTAGCCAACCCTAGGACTTCCATCATTGTATTGGGACAAAACATTTTGACCTCTGAGCGGATTTCATCCTTGAGACCACTGATAAAACAACTCCTGTAGAATTCATCAGACAATCCTTCTGTGTGATGGGCCAATTTCTCAAATTCTGTCTGATACTCTCTCACTGTGCCAATTTGGCGAAGTTTAGTGAGTGCTCCTGTGAAGTCATCAAAAGCACTAGGACCAAATTGTTGCAAAAGGAGTTGGCAAAAATCTATCCATTGTGGCTCGTGATGAGCTTTGATGTACCAACGGTACCATTGAAGGGATTCTTGTTCCAAATGAAAGGATGCAAATGGAACTTTCTAGACATCAAAAGTATTATGTAGACTGAAATATTGGTTTGCTCGGTATATCCATCCAGTCAGATCAGTACCATTGAAGCGAGGAAAATCAAGGTTCGGCCCATGAAAATTGCTGGAAGAAGAGAACCCATTGTCAGATGAAGACTCAGACTGTCGTTTGTTGTTCATGGTTGAATGCTCAAAATGGAGGCTGAGAAATTTTTCATCCAGATCCTAGAGTTTGGCTTGGATGGCTACAAGTGCTTCCTCCATGGTTTTTGCTCCTGCACGGGTGACAACCATAACCATGAGTTTTTTTTTTTTTGAGTGGGTAGAAAAACAAAAACAAAAACTGTTTCAGTAAAGGAAAATCTGGATTTGGGAAAAAATCTGAAGGGTAATTTCGGTTTGACTAGGTTTTGGACACTATCGAATGGAAAGGGAAGCAGAAAAGGAGGATTTCAGAAGCGAGGTGAAAGAATGAGAAAATGTGGCAGAGAGAGACAAAGAAGCAGAATTAGGAAAGGAACTCTGTGGTCAAATTTGAAGGCGATTGGGTGAAAGTCGAAGAAGTTATGGAAAACCCTAAAAATAGACAAATGTGAGATTTCTAGCTTTGGGAAGTGGAATTTGGGATAGGGTCCTCAGGAATGAAATATGCAGAATGGGATTACAGGGGTGTCAGGGAAGTTTCAAGGGAAACAGAGTGAAAACAAGGGAGATATGACGAAAAAACATATATATATATATATATATATATATATATATATATATATATTTTCAGGAATGGATCTGCGACTGTGCAGAAGGGATCGGAAACAGATAGATCTGCAACAGCACAGAAGTGATCGAAAACAGAGGGATCTACAACAGCGCGGAAGTGATAGAAAACAGAGGGATCTGCAACGACATGGAAGTGATTGACAACAAAGGGATTTTCAATGACATGGAAGTGATGGGAAACAGTTTTGGACAGAGGAAATCTATGATTTTGCAGCTGAAAATAGATATGGACCCTAGGTATGCTCGACTTCCTAACAGTTCAGGGGATTCACTCAGCCACCAATGCTATCTGACGGCTTGCGTATTGGGGAAATACCCCTCACTCCACGGCTCAAGTAAAACTGATAACTGCTTTGGCACAAACGAAAACTCTTGGTTTACCTCACGGATGGGAACTAGTCAATCAGGTAGGGGTTGTTTCCCTTTTCGCTGGCAGGTCCTCTCAATGGGCCAGCTACTTCAGGGTTCCTATGGTACTCCTCACAATGAATTTTAGGGCTTATTCCCAAGTACTTCCCATAGTTAAGCGGATAGGGATTATTCCCAGATCTGAACCTGCAACAGATGCGAAAAAAAAAATTGGCAGAAATTTCACCCAACAAGCCCAAGAAAGTGCTCTGATACCAGATGTGAGGAACCTGCAACAATTAATTAATGAAAATACATGAGATAGCAGTAATAACAGAACTCAGAATCACTTTATTGATCACAGGCCACTTCGAGGGAGCAACCTCCTTTGAGCAAGCTCAATACAAATAACTTCACGGTACCTTCATTGGCCTCAACACACACATATATACAAAGTCTATTCCCAATAGTATGGGTCAATACCATGGGACATATAATACTACGGGACGACTTACAAAGCATATGCGTCCAATACTATGGGTCAATACCATGGGCTAATACAAACTATGGATCAACAAATACTATGGGACGACTTACAAAGCATACGCGTCCAACAACAATATACTAACAAAGTAAAGAGAAGGGTTGACACAGGTTCCTAACATACTATGGGGATTGTCCCATAGTTATTGTAATATGTGACCTTTGGGCACATCTATATATAAGGGTAGTTTTGTATGAGGAAGGGTTGGATTTTGGGTTGGTGTTTTCGGTTAGATTAAGTGTAATAGAAGATTAACGATAAGGGAGAGAACAAACTCTACAGCTGAGTGCGTAGAGATGTGATTGTAGAGAAGAGTCTACAACTAACTGCACAGACTGGAACTGTTACCCTTCGAAGTTAATATAAGAATAGTTCCTGTGGATGTAGCTCCCACCTGGGGGTGAACCATGTAAATCTAAGTGTCCATGTATCAATTTTTATGATGTGCTTTGTATATGAGTTTATGGTGTGTTTATGTATTTGCTTTCATGTGTATGTTAATGGTAATTGCATGATAAGTAAATGGGATACCTATGTATCAATGTTATGGAGGAACACTTAAAATGATGAATGCATAGTTAACTAGTGAATACAGTAGAGATTCAACATAGTTCTGTATACTATTCATTAGCTGCAGAGTGCGAAGTCATTTGTTCATTCTATTTTGCTAGTCGATGTTAGAGAAGGATTTTAGCGAGGTTGTTAACCACATATGCTTATCTCCACGGTTACAGAAGCTTGATTCTGTAACCCCCCATATTTGCTTCAACTAAGACTTCATCCTGTTTACAGGTTGATGCTGGAAGGGCCAGTGAAAGGGGCTTTGTTGTTGCTGCGCACTAGCTTCGCCGAACCTGGGTTTGCCTAAGCAAGCCAACAACCATATCACTGGACCTAAGCACATGCATAATTTCCATCACTTTATGAAAGTGATTTGCATAAAAGTAAATGGTATAGTGTGTGCATCATAACTAACAACCTTCCATATTTCATAATGGAAGACATTAACTTGCGTAATAAGATATACTCAAATTATATTTGCATTGTACAACATAATAATCTAGTTGTAAATTATTAAGTTTGTCATGTGAACGCTTTGTCACAAGTTTGTATGTTGGAATCATCATAATTTCCATAATATAATAACACAAAGCATGTTTTCTTAATTGGACAACTCAATATAAGTTTTCTTGAAATTATAACAATCACGATAAATTTCCTTTCAACTAGCTTGTTTCTTCCATCATTTCCATTTTTTATGTTACTGCATAGACAAAAAAAATTGGTCTTCCCTTTACTTATATTAGTCATGACAATAATATTGTAAATGGGCTCCTTAATTGTTTAGAGTCTTGATGTTATTCATATGAGTTGTACATTCTCCTAGAATGGAGTACATAACAATTATTTCATTTCTTATGTGATGTATACATGGTTGTTTAGGCTTATAAGAGTATACCATAATTTTAGGTTATGGGTAATAGAATAATATCTTTGGAATTTGTGTTGTGATTGTATTCAAGGAGAATTTAAGGACCAAAACTTATATTAAAGTGAAGACAATTTTGCAAATCTTATGAATTCTTAAAATGCCCACCATAAAATGTTGGGTGATATTTTTGTAAAAATATTCAAATTTCAAAGGATTTTATATAGTTTCTAGAAAATTTTGGTGATTTTTAGAGTAAAATACTTTTATCCTATAGAATATGGGTGAATAATTTTAGAAAAATATGGAAATTGGCTAATCATTTTTTAGAAATTAACATGAAAACTTACCCCATGGTCAAAATTTAGCCCCTAAAATTTCCCTGAATTGCATTTTCCATAACCATACTCCTCATTTGGTTCAAATTAGTATGAAAACCTCATTATCCATGTATTTACAAAGTTTTGCTTACAATTCATTGTTAACACTTGATCCCAAACAAAGAAAGAGTTGGAAGATAAATTATGTAATAGAATTGATGTACTCTAGGTAGGAATCATTAATATAGAGAATCTAATTTAATAATGATACATGCTATAGACTTTGAGAATTATGTTCATATAAATTACAAAAGGGCATCCCTAATAAAATCCCTAAGAAAAAATATATTTTAAACAATGGTTGTGTGCACGATTATTAGGTGTTTTTGTACTCATGGCGCAAGGACCCCTAGCCAATATGTTTAATATATATAAAAGATGCACCACCTCCATCTCCACCTTAGCCACTTGCACTTGGATTTACAGATGCAATGGGATATATTAGGGATCCATGATTCAAGGTAAACAAATTGTAGTGTTGGGCATTCCTAAACATAGGTTCATTTCTTATTTTCCAAATATGATATAGGATATCAACTATAATCATTTTCCATCCTACATTCAACTTGACAACCCTAAGGAATTTATGTCTTAAAAGTGTTTCCTTCTGGGAGATGGGTTGTTAGAAAAAAAGAGTAGATATATGTAAATAGAATAGATATGTAATAAAATAACATGAATAAAATCAAGAATGTATTCATATATAACATGGGGAGAAAATATGAGACATTTCATTACAATTAATTATCCCTACATCAAGTACATAGAATAAGAAAATCATAAGGCTCCATGTGCTAACCTAATTTAACAAGTCAAGCATGTCGGCACACAATTTCATCTAGCATGTGCCATATCATATTTCAATATCATTAAGGTTTCATATGGGTTATCCTTTGATACTTTCTTGGAAGCATGTGAAAAATGACTCAAAACTCACAAGAAGATTGATTTATAAACTTTCATGGACATTCCACTAGAATAGCTCATTGCAATAGATTTCACAAGTTTTTGCATACTCTTTGTTATACAATGTTTTTCTTAAGATTTAGAGTTAAAATTGAATAATGAAATAAGCTAAAAAAAAATGACATTATTTACACAATGAATATGATATGTTCCTAGGAAACTCGATATGGGAAAACCCATAAGGTGAGAAATTTGAATTGCTATTTTCTTCTGAGATACGAGAACTAAAGACAAAGAAAGATGAATTCAGACGATGACATTGCAACCTATATAGTTGTTAAATGATCTTATACTTCCTTTTTTATGTTCCAATATCCCACTCTCGTTCTCTACCCACCTTTGAAACATTAAATAATGCAGTAACAATGTAACTCCTTTTTCTAGCAGCCCAATGTTTAACTTGTTCTGATAGTCATCTAAGGTGAGGGTTAGGTTTTTTTCATGCTTCAACTCTTTATTATGGTTATGGTTTTGGATCCTCTAGAATAACTTTTAAATTCCACATTTGTGACTAACACAAGTCAACTTACAGGAGGCATAACTTCCTTGTACAAACTTTGATTGAGGTGATAATTGTGTCATTGGAAAGATCTCAATGTGTAGAACCACAATAATAAGTTGGAAACTTTGTGAAAAAATATTTGACCCAAAAAATGGTCATTTAATACATAAAATGAGCTATAGAAGTTCCAAGACCCCAAATCACCAAAACATAACCTACTCCCAAAATGGTCCCTCTAAGCCTTTATCTCTAATATTTCCACCTAGAAAGTACCAAAATATGTAAATTATCGGTTCAAAATTTCCACCATTGATCCTTACTATGGGGACAATTTGGTTTACCTCCAAACATATAAGTTCAGACCTAGCCTCTCTCAAGATAAATGTGTTTCAAGCTATGGGAATGCTCTACTATAGTATATTTTCTAAGGTGGCTATTATTGGTGTCAGCATTGTGCTCCTTGATCCAGGATTGGATAGATCTACCAATTTGTATGATGTAGGACTTCCCACAAAAACAAGGTATATCGTTGACCCCTTCCAAGAGAAAGGGATTGGATTTATCTTTGATGTTTTTGAATAGTTGTCTTGGGGTTTTGTGAGGTTTGAAGATAATTTTTATATTCTTTTTACTGAAATTAAAGATCAAGGTGGTGGATTGGGGTGATGTTGCTTAGATTTTATATGAATAAATACATGGAAGGATCTCTTAATTTGGGATAAATAATAGCCATTGGTAAGGAGGGAATATGTGAGGTGGGATTTCTCTTTACTAAGATGTTTGGGGCATAAATTTGAACAACTCAAGTGACAATAGTTTTGAGTATGGTGGATTTTTTAGAAGGCTAGTGATGCGATTGAGAATGAAGATATATATCATTATGATTCTTTTGTGGTACAATCGGTGAGAAATGGATCCATGTAGCTGATGAGTGACGCGGAAATTGAGAAAAGGTATAGATTTGTCTTGTTCGATTTCCATGGTAAATTGAATGGGGTTCTTGGTAAGAGGTGTATAAGAAGAGAAGAAAAATGATTAAGTAATTTAGCCTCATAATCGAAGGTATTCCAATGTATAACAGTCATCCCCTTTATAAAAATGTATTGGCCTCACTCTTTTCTTTTATCCTATAGATTTGTCTATCTCCCTTGACGATGGCTTCAGTGTCCACTCAAAAATGTTTGGAAATTTCTAAAATCTAACACGATGTAATCTAGAAATCCTGACTAATCATTTTTTTTTAATATGATCCTTGATACTTTCTTAAAAACAATATCCTTTATTATCAAGGATTCAAATCCATTTTATGGCGATGCTTGACTCTTAAGGAGGTAGAGCTAGTTTTGAATGATTTTCATAGTGTTGCATGTGTTATGAGTGTGTATTGCATAATAAATTCTTTGAGAAGGATAGTATTGGAATTCACATAGATTTGATTGTTCTACTGCAATCAAGCAATGAGGATTGCCAATTACCCCCACAAGGCATGTGTAACCCCTACACCGCTTCACCTACTTGTATTTTTCCAAGTGGGGTATTGACTTAATGAAGTATCCCCTAGATTATACCAATCGACATCACTACATTATATGGAAATTGATTATTTCACAACATGGATCAAATCCATGACAAAATTTTCGAAGGATACCTACACAATGACCTCTTTTCTTTTTAACCATGTAATCACTAAGGTTCATGTTCCTAAAGACATCGTCTCTAACCATGGAAATAATTTTGAAAGTGACATGAGGGAAGAACTAGCAAGTAGACTAGGGTTTAAGCATAAATATGTTACGCCCTACTATCTACAAGAAAATTGTAAAGTATAAGTTGTCAACAACATGGTGGAGTTTATGCTATAATATATAGTAGATGAAAAAAATATAAATGCCATATCATGTTGTTTGTTTCCTTATGGGAATTTTTTATTCTTCAAAATGGATTTACATAAAAGAACAAAATGTGCAACAAATTAATGAACACAATGCTACTACTAACAAAATATAGTTTATTACTATCACCGAAAATATAAAATTCAAGAAATTCCCTTACCCATAGTGGGAACGGGATCAACCTTAAAGCTTTTAGTTTGTCTCAAGGTATCATATACACTTCTCATGTTACAATAAACTAAAGGGATCAACCTTAAACCTTTTAGTTTGTCTCAAGGTATCATCTACTCTTCTCAAGTTACAATAAACTCATCCATGGGTAAACCAAATCCATGGAAGAACACAAAAATGCGTGACTTAATAAATAGGTCACTAATAACAAAAGTACTCAAATCTACACGAGGCTTAATAACCCTTTCAAAGCCTCAAAATACCACTAATACATAAAACACTAATAGTTGTTTATTCACCTCCCAACCACCTAAAACCTCTAATACATAGAGTCTCCGACCCCCAACTAACTCGATAAATGAAAATATAACAAATACAATCAAGTGAAACTAGGGTGTCATCTTAAGCACCAACAAGATCACCCCTATATTTTTTATTCAATGTTTAGTCAACTGAAGGTAAGAAATAACATATGGAATCATATGCACAACTATATACATCCTCGCCAAAGGAATATTCCTGGCTCCTTGATATTCGATCCTCAGGTGCCACCTCTTCCATCAACATGCAACTGTCCAAATGTGCATAAAGTAATATTGACCCAACTATATCACACTACGCAATTTTTCCAATCACCCTCTATGTCCATATATTAAAAACTCAATCCTATCTACTAGAAAGACAACATAGATACTAGGGCGATCAATCCTAGTGGCTACACTCTTGAAGACATTATCACAAGATAACTATGGTCTATTCAGAATTAAATTAATAGTGTAGTCATAGCACTACTAAAATATTACCTCACATCAACCACCGACCCACTAGATCAAATGAAACTCCTAAGTCAAAACATATCAAACCACTGCAACCACAAACAATGCATCATTGAAAAGTTGCAATTGACATATTCACTAAAATTATGGTGTAAGATGAAAAAAAGAAATCCAAGATGAACAAAAAGGATTCAAAATAATTAAGATACAAATCTCAATCATAACCAACAATCGATCGAGATCCATACACTACATGTACCAAATCCCCATAGATCCTAAAATATTGTCTTGATGTAGCATAACTACAAGCAAGAACATGGCACTAAAAACACAAACTCTTACTTTTCTAAGCTCATACCCATGAAAAAGGGAAATTATCACTAAAAAATTTGTGTCACAATGGAATTATAATGGAGGACTAAATAATTTAAAACTTAATACACACACAAAAACACACACACACAGATATATATATATATATATCAATCTCTCCACATAGGTATAAACATCAACTAGTAATCCAATAATAATTAGGGTGATGTGAATCCCAACTCACTAATGTAATAATGGAATGTAACTCATACATACATACATAATAGTTTCATAGACTATTTTCATTAGAAATCCAACACAAACACATATATCTAAATATACAAGATAAACACAAAATCAAAATCATCAAAAGAATGTGAATTTTACTTATGTAGCTAATAATGAGAACATCAACTTGCTTGTAACATTGTCCATGTAACACAATTCCCATAATGTCGAGATCAATGTGATGGTATATCATATCCACCCAAACTCAAGGTAAAAGTGTAGGGCACAACCTTCATAGGTAACATAAGTAAGCTTCCCTCCCAAAGTTGTGTTAGAACATGTGGCACATCACTATGGCCCAAAAGTGTAAGCCAATATTCATTCATTTTCTATATGGAAGACCTATCACATTCTTAAATCTTTCTTACTCAATGTAGGTGTGGATACTATGCATGGGAAATATCTTATAGGACCCAAAAGCATAGCCCAACATTCACCAATTGAAGAGATAATTGCTTTGTAGTAGACCTACCACATTCTTGACTCTTGCATTCTCAATGTAGGTGTAGATACTATGCATAGAAAATATCAAATGTAGAATATTTTGTATAGTCAAAAGCATGCCTATTCATAATAGGTGCAACTCTCTCATGGGAAAGCTAAGTTAAGAGTGTTTCTAAAACATAGGTACAACCTTGACACAAAACAAGGTTTTTGAACATTATTAAAGCTTCCAATGTAAAATTCCATCTAAATATTGCCAATATATATTCCAATTAATTTCTTTACTAATCGGTAAAATTAATATTATTGAATTGATCAAGTTACATGGTCACTTTGGCTGGTTCTCTTGGGAAACATATACCCCCACATGCACATACACACATGAATCATCAACCTAGTAGGGAGCCAGTTGAATGTCGATATAGCAACCTAAAATCCCTCAAAAAATAAAGTAAATAATTCGAGGGAAAGGGGAATAAAATCCTCACATCAAATAAAACACACTAGTGATCTAGAGTAAAAATAACTACCAAAAACATTTGGTGGACTACCTAATTAATCTAGGCCTCTAACTAAATTATTTATGTAATGCATCAGAGGGAAACTAATGTGTTGTCCATCAAAGGTGTAGTGTGTCATTAACCTAACGTCCCTTGCATTGAACTGATGTAAATGAAACTAGCCACCAACAACCTGGAAGCCACTAGGGTCAATGACACTCACACTAACATAAATGTACACATATGCCAACTAAATCTCTCCCACAATGTTGAGGAGTAGATCAAGGAAATGGGGAAAATCCTCCCTCTCCTAGAAAACCTAATAAAGAAATATATATCCTCCTTTATGGATTGGTACCATAGATGGGGACATGATGTAGATGGATATAGGTGGCCACCCACCTATTCCACTGCCTCAAAACAATTTTTCATTTTGGCAGTTTTCTTGTAATATTTCTACAGTTTTTTGGGTCCCAGACTTCTGGGGCCATTTTGAGGCCCTAAACGACTTTTTTTGGAGATTCGGGGGGGGTCAATGGAGACTAATATCATACAATGGTCCCCAATCTAAAGTTGTATAGCTTAGATAGAACTTTCCAACAGGTTATCAAGCGCCCCAAACATAGATCGTATGCAAAAGTTATGACCCCGATAAGTTGACTATTCAACTAACCACCTTGGGGCTACAAAATTTATGACGGTTCATCTTCTAGGGTTAGGTTTTTGGATGTTTAGGGTTCTTTTCCTCATGCTTATGATAAATAGGCTCTTTCAGCCTCTTCTTGTATCTGGCTTGTCACGAATGAGCGTAACCGCTACATCTCTTCTCAAAGATATATCTATGACTATTCTAGCTTCTTTTATTTTACAGTTTGTTCTGTTTCATTCATTTAATAGAATCTGAGTTTACTATATTGCTGTGTTTCTTGCCATATATCTGTGTATGTGAATATATATTCTCTTTCATTTCGTTCTCAGATTCTATTAAATGAATGAAATAGAACAAACTGTAAAATAAAAGCAGCTAGAATGGTGGTAGTTATATCTCTGAGAAGAGATGTTGTAGTTAAGCTCATTCGTGACAAGATGAATACAAGAAGAGGCCGAAAGATCCTATCTATCATAAGCATGATGGAAGGAACCCTAAACATCCAAAAACCTAACCCTAGAAGATGAACCGTCATAAATTTTGCGGCCCAAAGGTGGTTAGTTGAACAGTCAACTTCCCAGGGTCATAACTTTTGCATACGATTGCTGTTTGGGGAGCTCGATAGTCCGTTGGAAAGGTCTATCCGATCTATACAACTTTTGAATGGGGGCAGATGCATGCCATTAGAAACCATTTTCTCGCTCCCCCCCCCCCAATCTCCAAAAAACATCATTTAGGGCCTCAAAACGACCCCGAAAGTTCAAGACCCGAAAAACTGTAGAAAAATTACAAGAAAACTACCAAAATAGAAAATTGTTTTGAGCTAGTGGAATATGTGGGTGTCCACCTATATCCATATGGATAAGTAGATACGCTAAATGCATCCCTAGCATGATCTTATTGATGGATAAATTGTGACAACAAGCATATGTTCCCCTTGAGGGATGTATCCTCATAAAACTTGAGGAGGAAAACATTCCTCAAAAGGAAATGAGTTTGTGTTGTAATAGAATGAGGGTAAATTTATGTCTTCCTCTCTTAGGCCTCCCTCTTATGTACGAAGTTGTATACATCAATGTCACTAATGTTGCTACTATCATTGTCAATGTCTTTTATTCACATAAAAATTTTCCTAAGAGCACACACACAATATATAATAAATTAGCATTTGTACCATTCACTAAAAATGGACACACAATATATAGTAAATTAACATTTGTACCATTCACTAAAAATGGATTATATTTAATGTTTTTCGGGGAAAAAACTATATACAAATCAATGGCATGCCTTCTTAAAATAGATGCACTTCTAACTTTGTAAATTTGTTGTCAATGCACCATCACCAATGTTCTTGATTAAATATTAACACATTATTAAAATCAATAATTTTTTTATAACTATTATCAATAATCAGTGCACCATATGTATAGGGGCACCAACACGACACTGGTGCACCGTTTATGTATAGGCACACCTTTTATGCATATGCACATCGAATAATACATATGTATATTTTAAAGCACGGTGAAAAGATAAGAAAAAATAATTTATTACATTTTATTATTTGTTCACTCATGATGTAAGTGAGCACCCATTATGGTGCCTCATCACATTCACA
Organism: Larix kaempferi; assembly: GCA_027924585.1. Lineage (NCBI taxonomy): Eukaryota > Viridiplantae > Streptophyta > Pinopsida > Pinales > Pinaceae > Larix > Larix kaempferi. The sequence goes on along the minus strand of BSBM01000445.1, from coordinate 13,425,303 downwards.
AGTGAGTGAAAAAATTATAATATTAAATATGCACTCAACAATTCACTTACAATATATTGGAGCACTACAAATTGTGCCCCTTAATATAGCACATAAAAAAGTATTGTGCCCCTTAATATAGCACACTACAAATTGTGCCCCTTAATATAGCACATAAAAAAGTATTGTGACCCTTAATATAGCACATAAAAAAGTGTGGGAATTATTTTTATTCTTTGGATTCATTGATGCATTTTTTATATAAAAAGGCATTAATTATGATGCCAATGTACATTTCTAAGTGCACTAGTAAGTGCAAGAAAATCTATATTTTAAAATTAAATTTATGGTGTTCTTGGGATGTTTGGAGACAACAAGAACGATCCCTCCATGCATTTCCCAGAGGAAATTTACACAATCAAAATTGCACTCAACAGTGCACTTATAATATATATAGGAGCACACCAATGCTACCTCCTAATATTATATAGAGCACTAAAAAAGCATTTCAATGGTGCATTTTATTTTGTGGTTTCAATGGTACATTTTATTTTACCTGGTGCATCATGTGCGGTGGATCCTTTTAATAATGCATACACATTCCATATTTCAATGTGAATCGAACATCATTATTTCACCACATTTTTTTTTGAAAAATAGGCAATTTAACACTAAGTTCTAAATGTGTAAATGAGGAGTTAAAACAATCATTTTACCTAGTCTCTTCCATATTAAGTAGGCATGATTTCCATGTAGAGAAAAATGGAAAATATGGTACCGTTTTGCGAAATTCCAAAATGAACCAAAATCACTATTAAAGTGAAGGAGTTGTGGAATACAACAACACAATAGCACTAACAATGGGGAGGTTGTACAACGATGGTGATAAGTGGTTCTTGTATGATTTTAAGCACCAAAGGAATGTGAAAATGAAATTTTGGTTGTGTATTTTTTTTTTAAATTTACGCTTTCTTGGTGTGCTTGATAGTAAGTGGCACCAGTTGGTTCATATGCTTTAGGACACACTGCTAGGTTTTTTAAAATTTATAAGGTTTGTTCATATGTATCAATTAGTTTTTGTAATTTGTTTAAACAAAAATTAATATTTTATAACAAAATGTCTAAACCTTATTCAATGCTTCTTACATGGATATGTACTAGTGTGCTTATGTTGTAAAAATGTACTAGTCATATTATGTTTTTCAATGTGTTAATAATGACAATAAATCAATGTGACCGATGTGACAATAAGTTTTTTTTAAATTTTTAAATAACACTGATATTATATAAAAATGTCTCAACATTATTTGCTTGATCTTATATAAGTATGTACAGGTGCACTTACAATTTAGAAATGTACTAGTAAGAATATGTTTTTTCGGTACACTGATAACATAAACGCACAGACGCACCATATTTGGAAGTGCATTGATGAGTTTTGTAATTTGTTTAAATAAAATTGATGTTGTATAACAAAATGTTTAAACCTTATCCTATCTTACAGTTTAAAGACACATAAACCAAAATTTTATCACAAAATAATAAAGCAACCTTGGTGCACCTATAACAAGGATGCATTAGAGCTCGTTCTATGAGAGTGTGCTGATAGGTTTTTGTTATTTTTAAAATAAAAACTAATATTGTATAATAAAATGTCTAAACCTAAATTGATTTGTTTTATATGGTGATGCACTTGTAAGATGACTATTTTAAGAAATGTTGATTAGAGTATGTTTAGAATTTATTTAAACCAATAATTTGTTATGGAATAGTAAATAACTACCTCCAATGTGCTTATAATGTCAATACACTAGTGAATGTGATATGTGAGCACATCAAGGCACCTAATACAATTTAAGAGAATTGACCAAAAACCATCCACTAAAACCTCCAACTGCTCGCCTCCACTAGTAAGAGAAGGAATACTTTTCCACATAAACTTCCACTAGAAGGTGTTTTCCTTGTACTAACAAAATCTTATAACTTGGAGAATTGAATTTTGACTCCAATTTTTTCCCAATTGGGTTTAAATTGCATGGTTAAGAGGATAAGTTGTTATCTTCTCTACTTGGGGTCAAATTCTACTTATGACATGTTTTCCCCTTGTGGGCTAATTGGCAATATAAAACTATTAGAAATATCACTCAAGGGCTTGAGTGTGTGATGAGATGTTCCCAAACATCTTTAACCCATATGCCATTAATTGAATAGATCATGATCCATCTGTAATATCTCTCCTCGAGTTCAACTCTTTTGATCACTTTCAAGTCAAGGTGCTTAGAACTTCGGCACTGACACCAAGTTCAACTCTCTTCATCCCTTTTAGAGCGGGTTTCTTAGAAATTAGGAGTCAATGATTTACCTTCATTACCAGCGATCGACGATGATGAATTCTCTTGGGGTTCCCATGCTTAGTTATAAGAAAAATTAATTTAAAATGTTTCTAATGTTTTTACTCTTTTTATTTTTTGTGCATGACATAGTAATTTTTTAATTTTTAATTTTTAATTTATCCATCATTTTCTAAAAATAAAATTACTATCCCTTTAGAATATTTCTTATATAAAAAGAGTCTTCTTTCTTATACTTCACTATTCAATCTGTATTAGGGAGCATTGATTAAATACTTTGAGAAATTTATGGGGATCGAGCTTAGGGTTGACTAAGAATAAATTAAAAAAGAGAGCTTCCAACAAGTAAAATGTTAATAAAGTAGATGAGATATAATCTAAGGGCTTTGTTTGTTAAGGTAACTAATAAGAGGAAAACGAGTAAGAAATTGATTACTTGGAAACCCTAAAAAGGAATCAAAATAAATAATAGTTTCTCCACTCTAAGTCACAATGCTAAAGAAGAGAAAATTGCTCCACCCATTGAAGGTCCATCATCATACAAAGGGCACTGTGAATCACAATGTTGAAGAAGAGAAAATTGCTCCACCCATTCAAGGTCCATTATCATACAAAGGGAAGGGCATTACTTCATCTTTTGCTACTAATCTAAACAAAAGACATATGAAGCACCTTTGTAGTATTGGGTAATAAAGGACATAGTAATTATTTCTAGAGGAGAAACAAGAGACAAACCCAAAAGAAGGAGAAGGGTGGACCTTAAACGTCTATATCTACAAGGAATTAATGAAGCTTTTTATAGACATGACACTAATTCCATTCATGAAGATTATATTTGACTTCTCAAGGAGGCACTTATCAAGAGTCAATATAATAGAAACAAGGTACGTTAGGCCATGGGCCTTCTTTTACCCTAGGAGGAATGACAACCAAATTCAAAGATCATAAGAAGCCCATTCAGGGGAAAAAAGTGAGGATAGAAAATAAATCATTAGGTTCTAAAGGAATTAGTGGCATGCTTGTAAATTCATGGCAAAATTCTCTTGTGATAGATAAGTTATTTTCCACCCCACCCCCTAGTTATCAATGAGTGTTATTTCATGGACTACGAGAGGTCTTAATGGAAAGAGTAAACTTATATTATTCTGTAATAAGGTTTTATGAAAATTATACAATCTTAATGATTCAAGAAACCAATTGTAGCAGTGAAATGTTGAGTATTATAGCTTCACAATGTTGAAAAGGTTGCAAATCTATTTTGGTAGATTCCTGAGGATTGGTGGGAGGCTTATCCATTTTGTGGAACCTACTCAAATTTTTAATGGAGAATTACTTTTCTACACCCATAACACTTTTGACAAGATTTCACTTGATCGAAACAGTTGAAACATGGTACATAACTAATTTTTATGGCCCTCAACAATTGGTGGATAAAATATGATTTCTTAATAGCCTACAGGATTTGGGAGTTGTAGTAGGTAATCAACATTGGATTATATGGGATGATTTCAATAAAAAATTCTTGAATGAGAAAAGAGGAGGGTATCATATATTATAATTTGACGAGGAGCTCTTCAAGTAAACCATAGGGAATATTAATATGCTTGATGTGGAATGTACTAATGGGATCCATACTTGGAATAATAAAAGAGAAGGCCATCGGTAGATTTCCTCTAGGTTGGATCAATTTTTAGTCTCTAGATCCTTAATGGCTTTAGACCCCAGTAAAAAAGCTTCAATACTACCAAGTGTTGGTTCTAATCACTAGTGAATCAGCCTCACTCTAGACATTATGGGATAACCAAAATTGTTTCCCTTCAGGTTTCAAAAGTCTTGGTTAGAGAATCCATACTTTTAGAAAAACATATCCAATTGGCGGAGGGAAGTTGAAGTGGGAGACAACATACTAATATGCCACTTCCAACATTAGGTAAAGAACTTTAAAAACTATTTAAAAGAGTGGAACAAGATTTTATTTAGAGACATTTTCAAAAAAATGAATTGGAGAAAAAATGCAATACATTAAACAAGAGATCATCATTGAAGGAAGATATGAATACCTTGTTCAAGAAGAAACATTCATCCAAAAGAAACTAGACACTAGGTGTATATAAGATTGGATTTTATGGAAACAAAATTCCAAAATACAATGGTTAAAAGAAGGAGAAATATACTCAAAATTCTTCCACAATTCAATGATCCAACATAGAAACACAATAGGATAACCTCACAACAAGAAAACCAAGGTAATAAGGTCACAAATCATGTTGATATAGAGTAGGAATTAGTATCATTTATCATTCATTGATAACAAAACCTCAAGATGATCATCATGCTACATTACAAAATATTACCTAACATATCTCTCAGATGTTAAAGAGGTGGAAAAAGTTGTTATGGAAATGTTTTGGAGCTTATGGTAGAGTCAATATGCATCTCCACAACCAACTAATCAAGAATTATGTTTGGAAGCTTATGGCATAGTCACAACCAACTTTTAGCACTCATGTTGGGTAGTAATCAAGAATGATGTTTGGGAGCTTATGGCAGAGTCAAGATGCATCTCCATAGCCTACCAACTCTCAATTACACTTTCTTCACCTTGATTCCCAATGAGGATAAGGATTCAAATCCTATTAAGCTCAGTCAGGTATCCTTATGCAATGTACTATATAAAATCATGACGAAGGTCATAGCCAATCATGTAAGCCACTCATGCCCAAAATTATCTCACTAGAACATGTCAGTTTCCTTGAAGGATGGCATTATTCTATCTCATGAGGTAATCACTTCACTCAAAACTTCCAAGAAAGTAGGGATGTTGATAAAAATAGATATTTCCAAAACCTTCGATAAATTAAGCTAGTAGTACATAAAACACATTCTCATGGCTTTTGGCTTCGACTAAAAATGGAAAAACTGGATAATGTCTTCAACCTCATCCAGTTTTTTCTTTATCTTAGTAAAAAGTACTCCTTATTCCACTCTCTCCATCGAGAGGTATCCATTAAGGGGACCCCCTCTCCCCTTTCCTTTTTATTCTTAGGGTTTAGAGGCTTTGTCATAGTATAAAATAAGCGACGAAACAAAAAAAAAGTAAAAGTATTTGGATACATGGTGAGGATCTTACTACTCCCCATCTAAAATTTGTAAATCATACTCTTATCATGGGAGTTCCTACAACAAGGGAGGTAGAGACAACTAAACAAGTTTTGGATTTATTTGATAGCCTCAAGTACTTCAATAAATCATGGTAAATCTCAAATTTTATTTTTCAACACACTTATTTCCATCTAGATGAATACTTCTAGCATTCTAAACTTCCAAATTAGTTCCCTTCTATCCAAATTTTGATGTGCCCCATTGGTAGAGAATGCGTTGCGTAATGTCTCTTGGGAGAACTTCCTTTCCAAAATGGAAAAGAATATTTCAAGATGGATTTTTTGGGATTTGGATTTAGAAGGACACCTTAATCTTATAAAAAATAATTTACAATCCATGCCTTTATATTTGTTTTCATCTTTGGAAATGGTAAAATATATCCTTAAAGTTGTTCACCATCTTCAAATGAATTTTCTGTAGGGAGGAAATAAATCTAATCTAATTGAAAATGGGAATTAGTAGCATGGGAAAAATTTTGTCTCCCTAAGGTAGTAGGTGGTCAGGGACTTCACAGTCCTAAGATTATTAGTTTAGCTATGGGAGCTAATGCCTAGTGGTGATGGTTGCATAGTAGCAATGAGCTTTGGGGTAATTTATGGAAAAGGAAATACGTTGTTGGTTTAGAATATTAAGACCTTGTTAGAATGAAGGGTGAAAGTCTAAGATATATGATCTAGAGAATCGCTTGGAAGAATAAATCCATAATTCAAGAACATTATTTTTGGGAGATACGAGATTGAATCTCATCCCTTTTCTAGGATCACTTTGGCAGAACCTTCTAGAACTAAAAGACCATCCTCACTTACAGGATTGCATAGAAGTTTGGCATGTAGGAAATAGAACAATTGTGTAGCACTATTGGGATATGAGAAAATATAATAAAAACTAGCGAGTCTGGATTCCTAAAGAGCATCGTCCTCTTCCCTGGAGCACTTAAATATAATAGATTTTTTGGAATATCTACAAAAGTGAATAATACAAATCGAGGTTACAAATAATTTAAGATGGGGATACATGGAAAGGAGAGGTTACTCTCTAAAAGAATCCTATCATCTAGTAGTAGGACATCACACTTTACCTAAAGAACAATTTTGGTAACATATATGAACCTTAAAATTTGGCCAAAAGTGTTTACATTCCTATGGATAGTGGCTTAGGAGAAACTCCTCACCTGGGATTAGTTACTTCAAAAAGGGTTTGAGGGGATTTGATTTTTCATATCTAAAAACATGAATCAGAATCTATAGAAAAAAAATTAAACAGGTGTGCCTTTGTATAATTTATTTTTGGGGCCAAGGAGAGATTATCTTTAGGCAATTTGAAATATATAGAAACAATTTGCGAAGAACCCTTGAGCATTGGAGGAAGGATTTTTTTCTAACCCCACTCTTAAAAACATCTAGCATCTTTGTATAGGATTATTACTTTGGGAAAATTGAAATGAACACAAGAATCACATATTCATGGATACTCAAATGAACAATCATATGAATTAGGATCAAATCAAGAAGTATATCAGAGAAATTATCCAGGTAACTCATTGGTTGGAAAAGGAATTGGAATGCAATGATCAAGAGAGACTCATACTAGAGACTTGAGATTCCAACTTATCCTCCTTGGGGATTGGATTTTCACTAAGAAAACCTCAACTTTCAAGTTCTAATGAATTGTTCTTACCTCCCTCAAGTTTCTTCAAACTCAATTTTGATGGTGCCTCTAAAGTAAACCCTATACCAACAAGGTTTGGAGGAGTCTTTCACAATGAAAAAGGGGAAATATAATGGATTTATTTTGGATTCATGGGAATTGATAGTAATAGTAAAATAGAACTGTGTGCCCTTGAATATGGCCTTCGAAATACAATCAAGAAAGCTATTCAAGGCTATTTATAGAAGGAGATTCCCAATTAATTGTCTAGATGCTTCGAAGATTGAAGAATGGCTCTACCCCTTGATAAAATTCAATTATTTGGCGTTTAGAAGTAGAGATAGAAAATCTACTCTCCTTCCTTCTTTAAATATATGCTATGATCCCCTCTCATGTTTGAACAACTTCTAATAAAGTTGTAGATTATATAACAATTGAAGTCATCTCCAAAACGCAAGGCTTGGTAGATATCAACTGGAATCTTCTACAGCAGAGTTCACTAAAGTCAAACTAGTACGATATTTCTAGAGATGATCTCAATTACCAAAATGGGGTCTCAAAGAGGACCATGGAAATTTTTTGGGGCTAATCTTATCCCATGGGCTAAATTTAGGGGTTTTAAATTTTTAATGGGCTAATTTTTTATTAAACATCTGTTAGGTATGATTATCCCACATTTTATTTATTTATTTTCAATGAATAGGAGGTTAGCCCCATCGAATTTAGAAAGTGTTATACCTCAAATTGTCACTCCGTGTACCATTGAGAATCTTGTAATATCCCCAAATTTCACAAAAATTTAAAAATTTTCTGAACAGTAGAAGTGCTATTATTTATTGTGCAGAAAATATATTTAATGACAATTGTCTCATTAAAAGCTATTCACTCATATTTATAATGTCAACTCATACTTATTTATGCATTGTCGTAATTTATTTAAAGTGTTGTAGTGACATAAACGTGTATGTAATTCTCGCCGGGAATTTATGTATTAATTTCTCAGGTGGTATTCAACTTCTATATAAATGCATCTTGTCTTTGTTTAATTTATATGCAGCATCGTTCTTTTGTCATATTTATGGATTGACATTTATTCATATCGTTACAGCATTATACATATGTAATTTATGGTTACTAACCTTTATTTTTCTTTTGTTGAAGGGGTCCTATGGATACCTCGAGGCTTACTTAGCTATTACATAGCTAACGCTCTTACTACCCCTATACAGATCACCGGTGAGAGTGATAACTTCATTTTGAGGATTGATTTGTTGTACATCGTTTTGGCTTGTTGTACTTATGCTAGACTTCGATGTTACATGCATACTCATAAAATACTTACTTAGTACTTAGGGTAAGACTTACCCTAGCTATATTCACTATTTAATTGAGTTTGTTTAGTTTACTACCACATATATATAATAATGGTCTATATATTAGATTTGCACAGGATTGACATTATAGCTTATGTTAGCATAGGCGTACACTAATTTGTAACTTAATATGGATTAGCAAAACTCCATATTCCAAATTATCAACATACTATCATTTATTGACTTTGTAATATGATCACGATTTATCGCATATATATTCATGTCTAAATTTCCAATTTTTATAAAATTCTTATGTATGAAATGTTTAAATGTGGTAGGGTCATAACCCATGATCACAAATAAAATCTTGTAACATGAATATGTAAGAACATTTGGATGTAATGCGACTTGGCATTCAAACCATAGGAAACGTAGTTAATTAAACCTGAGTGGACTTTACGGTTGGCAGGTGTATTGAATTATCGACAGGGTATAACGTAAATGCCATTTAATTCAACCTTGGTGGAATGCACAGTGGCAATCCTAGTGGTGCTGTTCACATGATAGCATCAGTTCTTAGGTAAAACCCTAGTCATGAAAACATATGACTTTGGTTTTAGCTCATTTCTTTTTCATTTGCTCTCTTGCTTGGCAATGAGGCTGACAGGCTTCCAAATAGTTAGGGTTTGGATGGCACCATCATGCTAGAGTTTCGATAGTGGGTTTGGTGCTGCTAGCTATGAAATCAACTGTGCTTAGAAGGTAAGCTCATCGAATGTGTTGAAAACTGTTAATTTATAGTTTGTTCTCATTTATTTTATACTGGAACTGACTGCCAAATTATTGGGTTTGTTTTGTGTGATGAGTGCCAGGGTTTCTCTTCAACTGAGCTTCGTGGCCGCATAGTAATGAGGTATTCTCCTTAATATGGTAGCACGCAGACCTGGTAAGCTTCGAGAAGTTCCCTGGACCTCATATACGTGACTCTGTTCTTAATCGAAGTGTTATGGTGATGTGTTGATGTTGTGGTCAATCCTTTTTTTGCTCCACCAACTCATTGTTGCATGCTTTAGTTTGTTTGAAGTTTATGTAGTTATGTCGGTTGGCTCGGTGGCCACAACCAAAGGGTTTGTAACCCTGAGCCACGACTCTTTGTAATTTCAATGGATAAAATGAATATACGGTTCTGTTTACACTTTTAAATGTATGTTTTTCTCGGTATATCAGTTGTGATAATGTGTATGAATTTATGGGTTTAAACCCTACTTCTATGTGCAAATGCGTATATTGTTTTGGTTTGAATAAATTAAAAAGGGGTTACGCACAGAGTTAAAAGGACTTGATCATATTTGTGTTATTTGATTTGGATGCTATGGGTTTTACTTTGGTTTTGGGCATAAGCCCTAACTCCATGATTTAATTATTTGGATATGTCCTGGCTATGCCTGGTTATGAGCCTGCCGTGATTGATGGCATTTGGATATGGGCTAGGCCCTAATTTGTAGTTTTGTTTATACTTATAAAAAAATGTTTCGTTCTCAGGCATAGTTATTTTATGTTTTAAAATGATAAGCATTCTATGTAAAAATAACTTGCTACAGTAGTATATGCGTGAATGTATAAGGGCTTAGACCCTAAGGTGGAAACTGTATTGAATTCGGTCGATAGTAATTCTTAAGGTTTTCATACTGAAAACTTGTTTTAGTAATGGGATAATATGTAAATGTTCCAACAACATTACTGTGTTTGTATCCTTTCATTCTTCGACATAAAATTGGTTTTTAAGTTATAAACTTCGTTAGTTTGTTATGTGATAAACCCTAAACCCTATTGTGAAAAGGGTATGTACAGGTTTGGATTATATGTTTGGTTTATATTAAGCTTTGTATAGTATTTGGATACTGAGGAACTCATTAAGACTTCCAGAATGCAACTTCAATCGAAACACTCTATTTATAATAAAAGTTTTGTTTTCTAAATGAAAGTGACAGGCCTTAAAGTTGATACTCTGCATATTAATACAATGCTAGGAAAAGTCCCGAGCTTGTATGAATAACTCTTTTAATGGTCATATTTATTTACTTGTTTAATTGTTCGAATATTAATGTTGGGGAATGTGATTTGGTTTTTAAATACATGTATACCGAATTATACTACCGATGCTTTGTATTTAAAATATATTGGTAATAATTTATATATATCTGATTTGATTCTAATTTATAAATATTGTTTATACAATAACTTGTTATTTTATAGACTATTTCTTATTCTAGTATTGTGAAATAAATGGAAATTCTAAGAGTTGGTTTGATTAATAACTTAGCTATTTATTGTTCTACAATCATTATAAACTGTAAAATATTTAGACAGAAATTCTAAATATTCTGAGTATTATTTCGATATACATGTTATTTTTCAGCCTCATTCTTATAGCAAAATAAGAGACCATCATTTTAATCAAATCATACTATTTATCATAAGAAACTTACTCGAATCTACCTACTTAAACAGTTCTTTCTGTACTAGAGTACGCCTCTTCGGAGAGTGGAAAAATACATAAAAAAATAAAAATAAAAAAATAAAAAATAAAAAATAAAAATAAAAAAATAAAAATAAAAATAAATAAATAAAAAATAAAAAATAAAAAATAAAAAATAAAAATAAAAATAAAAATAAAAAATAAAAAAATAAAAAAAATAAAAAATAAAAATAAAAAAATTATTCATTCAGTTAAACTCTCAGATTCATTCATTCCAATATTTATACAGAAGTAAACTATCAATTCAGTATTTTAAATCAAATAGTTTAAGAAACATGCAACTTTCAGAAACATATAGCAGACCAAAATTAAATAACTGGAACAATGAAGAACCTGATAACTATAGAGGAGGACAAACACCCAAAGGAGCCCGTTCCACCCAACCTTTTCCTAAATACAACCAAAGTCACTTGCCTTAGGACCCCCGAGCCTGTTCACAAAACCACTAGGACGAAGATACTGTGTGGAGGCAAGTAGTATCCTTCTGCAACTCAGCAGTAATGTTTTCTGTACTGAGTAGTATGTCTTCTGCATTAAGCAATATTGAAATATGCACTTAGCAGTACTAGCTCAGTTATGAAGACTTAATTCAATCATCCACTCCCTAGCCTTCCCCTCATTGAATCTCTTGTGCATTCTATTTTTTGTTCTCATAATTGTCACAAGGAAAAACTTGGTGAGCCTCGTGCTCAATTCGATGGATGTAATTGAGTGCCTAGGTCTTTGGTTAGTTTCATAATTATTGAGCCACCTACTCTATTCCACTTTCTTGTGGAACATGACCACAAATATAGGTAATTTGCCCCTTGCAACAACTAGAAGTGAATGATGATGCTGCCAAGTGTCAATTTTCTCTCCACCCCAGTTCATTCCTCCTAGTGGGTCAGTGAACACTCTTTAACAGTCTCCTTTGGATATCTTTCTCCTCTTTTATTTATTAATAATAAAATATTAGAGTATTTAATTACAGTCATCCTTGACACCACTTGGTCAATAATCATAAAAAATTTACAATAACTTATAAAAAAATGTTTTTCTCACAACATAAAATGTTTAGATTTTGGGTATGTGACATACACCCCCTCTTAAGTTCAACATCATCCTCGATGTTGCTTTATTAATCATCCTCTGATCCATCCTCGATGTTTCTTTATTAATCATCCTCTGATCCGTCCTCGATGTTGCTTTATTAATCATCCTCTAATCCGTCCTCGATGTTGCTTTATTCATCGTCCTCTGAGCCTTCCTAGAACAGAATTGGATATGCCACCCGCATATTACTCTCGAATTCCCAAGTTGCTTCATCTGGACTAAGGTGCTTCCAATGCACCTTTACCTGTCCAATGGCGCGATTCCGAAGTAAAATTTCCCTCTTTTCGAGGATACAATCCGGTTCCACCAGAAAATCTCCTTCAGGTTCCACCTATACATCATTCCAATTTATCACATGAGTAGCATCATGTACATACTTTTTCAAAATAGAAATGTGAAAGACATTATGTACTTTAAGATTCGGTGGTAAGGCCAACTGGTATTCCACTGGTCAAACCCTTGAAGGTATTTCAAAGGGTCCACAATACCTCGGTGCTAGTTTAGCAAAACTTCCTAATTTTAAGGAGCTCTTTTTGGGTTTTACCTTGATGAAAACATGCTCACCAACCTGAAACTCTTTCTGATTTCTTTTGAGATCTTCATGACTTTTTTGTCTATCTTGTGCAATTTTCAGGTTGCCTTGTAGTTGTTTCACTGTTAGTTCCATTTATTTCAATAACTCAGGTCTTAACATCAACCTGTCTACTGGATTACTCCATGAAATAGGAGTATTACACTTTCTACCATACAAAATTTCAAATGGACTAAGTTTAGGTGAAGCTTGATAATAGTTATTATAAGCGAATTCAACTAAGTGCAGATAATCCTCTCACTTACCTGGCTGATCTCTAACATACATTCTTAACATATCTTCAAGAATATGATTTACTCTTTCTGTCTGTCTGTCTGTTTGTGGATGAAAATATGTACTGAAATTTAATGTAGTATCCAAATATTTAAATAAAGACTTCCAAAAATTTCCCGTAAACTTAGAGTCTCTATCAAAAATTATGACTTTAGGAATTCCATGCAAATGAAAATTTTCTTTCATAAAATTTTTAGCAATGTTAGCAGCCTTGTAAGTTGTTTTAACAGGTATGAAATGGAATGCTTTACTAAGCTTATCCACAACTACCATTATAGAATCATTATGTTTCTAATTTTTAGGTAAACCAGTTATAAAATCAATGTTGATTATTGTTGATGTATTTGTAACTTCGGAATGCATTTCACTTGTATATTTCATATTGTATTCATATGACATTGTAATTCCGACGGAGAGGTTTCATTCCTCCGATTGGGAAGGTCATCATTGTATATGTTGGGGTTATTAGACTCCCCTAGTGGGGTTTTCCTAGATTTAGGTTATAGTGGGTTATTAGACTCTCCTAGGAGAGGTCGGACTAGTAGGGTAAAAGGCAAGTGGAATACAAGTATAAATAGAGAGGATCACCTCTCTATTTATTCATTCATTCACTCACTCATTCTCTCAAGTGAGTAGTGCGCACAAGTGGAGGAGGAGAAGCTTCTAGGAGAATATCTCTTGTTATTGGGGTTTTGTATCATTTCTCATTCTATCTCTGAGGAAGTTGCAGGGTTTTCTCCTTTATGGTTTCCCCGGTGAAATGCTTTGTGTCTATTGTCTCTTGTGATTGATTCATATGTTGTACATGTTGTTCTCTCAAATAAGATCCTAGATATAATTGAATTAATGATGAAAAAACCAACATGGTATCAGATATGACCTGAGAAGAAGACATTGTGTAGCTGCAGAAGCTAGGGCTTCTTAATGTTTGGGTTTCTCTCCACAGATCTTCAATAAATGGAGGCTAGGCTAAAGAAGGGCTTTGCATAGAAAAACCTAGTCATCGTGGCACTTTCACTATAAATCCATTTTTGCGAAGGTTCAAGATATGAAATGTTGACAGGTCGAAGATAACATCTCCCTGTACCTTGTGTCCAAATTTAAGCATATGATTCGTTGTACTTTGTGATTTATGATCCATACAAGTTAGCGTTTCTGCCTCTTCCAGAATACAGTCCTAAATAGGTGACCTAGGGAAAAAGGTCACATCTCGGGCTAGGAAGCTCCAAATGAAATTCTGTAAAAATTGGTAGTTAGGGAATGGACTGTAGTTTCACAGGTACGATTTTCAGAGGCCGAAGTTGAAATAGTGACACGTGGCACTCCGTACAAGTTCGTTATACTGTTTCATCCCATAAACAGGTCAAGTTGCGACACTTGGCATATCTCTCTCATAGAGAATCCAATAAAGCTCAAATATGTGGGGTTGGAAAGATAATAGGATAGGATACCACAGCCCGAAGTTTCAGACCCTGAGGATCTGAAATTTATGAGTTACACTAGAAACAATGAGGTCACTTTTGAAGGGTCAAATTTTTGGAATTTCCACACCAGCTTGCTCATCCCGTTTTCAGCATTCAAGTAGTAAGACCTAAACCTTTCTATTTTCATTTGAAGTACTCTTTAATATGTCTCACCACACCAAGCTTGAGGATAAGCTTGAAGTGGATGATAACTTCCGAGCTTGGAAGTATAGGATTGGTTTAATCCTAGAAGAGAATGAATTGGACACCTACCTAAGTAAAGAGGTTCCAGTTCCAGAGGGAGATGAGGCCAAGGCCTTACATAAGAAGAACTTGGTCAAGGCTAAGAGAATCATTGTCGATTCTATCAAAGACCATATCATACCACATGTGTCTTCCCTAAAGACACCCAAGGATATGTTTGATTCCTTGACCAAGCTGTTTGAAGGAAAGAACATAAATCGGAAGATGACATTGCAGAACCAATTGAAAAGTGTGAAGATCCAGAATGGAGAGACCATCCAATCCTACTTTACTAAGGTCTCTCAAATCAAAGAACAACTTGAAGTTGTGGATGAAGTGGTGGATAATGGAGAAATTATGATGACCACTTTGAATGGCCTACCTAGGTCATGGGACTCCTTCATCCAAGAAATTTTTGCAAGAAAGAAATTGATTTCTTTCAGTAGACTGTGGGAGGAATTCTCACAAGAAGAAGCTAGACTTGTGGCCCGAGAAGAAAAGATGGGATGTGAATACCAAGCTCTAACATCTCACACCAAGAAAAGTAAATTCAAGAGGGAACAACCTCATCACAAAAGACCTTCTCACCATCATCAAAAGAAGAAAGATCTCTCTCACATTAGATGCTTCACATGTGAAGAGAAGGGACACTATGCCTCAGATTGTCCCAGGAATAAGAAAGGCTTCAAAAACAAGAAGAAGAACAACAACAAAAAGAGATATCATGCTCATGCTGTTGAGGATGATGAACCTTCCAGGAAGAGGACTAAGGGAGAAAGTGAAGACTCTTCAAGTGATGAAGGGTATGTTCTAATCTCTACTCTCACAGGTACTGTTACACATGGGTGTAATGATTGGATTATTGATAGTGGGGCTTCCAAACACATGACGGGTTTTAAAGAATCTCTTATGGACCTATCTAAACATGAGTCACCTCATAAGGTGAAACTTGGGGATGACTATCAATACCCTATAAAAGGAAGTGGTGAAGCCTCCTACAAGTTAGACTCTGGGAAGTCTTTGAAAATGAAAGATGTTCTATATGTACCTGGACTCAAGAAGAATCTTCTCTCCATATCATCTTTGGATGCAAAAGGGATGAGAGTTGCATTTGTGGATGGCCAAGTACTTATGTGGCCAAAAGTCAAGACCATAGATGATGCAGTAGTGATTGGAGAGCAAGAGGGAGGATTATACAAATTGAGGGGACAACCTAAACAAGCCATGGTACATGAATCCATGGAGCCAAGTGAACTTTGGCACAGAAGGCTTGCACATGTGCACTATAGAGCACTACCAATTGCAAGCAAAGCAGTAGAAGGTCTTCCTGAAATCCAGTCAAAGCATGAAGGTGTTTGCAAAGGATGTGCAAAAGGAAAGAACACAAAGGCGGCATTTCCAAGCAGTGAAAGCAAGGCAAAATGAATCTTGGAAATTATCTACTCCGATGTATGTGGTTCTGTTGATGTATATGTAACTTCGGAATGTATTTCACCTATGTATATTGTACTCCTATAGAGATGTTATTATTCTTCTATACGGAAGTGTCGTCATTTGTATTGACAAGTGTCACAACTTGCAAGTGATGGGTTATTAGACCACCAAGTGTGGGGTCGGCCCTGATTAGTATTACAATGGGTTATTAGATTGAGTTAGACAAGTCAGCTTTGCTAGTTTATTAGGCAAGTCAGGTCATGTATAAATAGAGTGCGGGAGGCACTCTATTTGATCATCTCATTATTCACTTCTACACACATCGAAAAGTGGCGCACAAGTGAGGAAGGAGGAGTAGCTGCCAGAGAAGACTATCTCTTGTACTTGGGTTGTATCATTGCTCTTTCTATCTCTAAGGAAGTTGTGTGGTTTTTCACCTTTATGGTTTTCCCCAGTGAAATTCTATGTGTTTATTGTCTCATGTGATTGCTTGGTGTGATCGATATGCATTGTTATGCTTGATATGCTATACATGTTATTCTCTCGGTAAAGATCCTAGAGTATGTTGAATTAATGCTCAAAAATTAACATGGTATCAGAGCTAACCTGAGAAGAAGACACTGTGCAGTTGCGAAAACTAGGGTTCCTTGTTTATTGGGTTTCTCTCCATAGATCTTGAAAGGCAGTAGGGTATTTTGACTCTCTTCAACAAGGCACATCTTTATGTTCAATCATAATTCAATTCTGGGCAATTTCATTTTTGGCCCTAAAAATTAGGGTTTCCACAAAAATAGAAATTTCTGAATTCTGATACCATAGCTGGAAGCTACTTGGAAAAATCAAAGTTTAGAGCTTTGGATCGAACTTTTTGGTTGGGTGAAGCTCCTAGAAACTCAAACCCTAATTCAGGGTCCTCCCGAGTGAATCTGGGAAGACTAAAAGGCATTTCTTAAGGGTGAAACTTTGTAGTTTTCAATTTTTGAATATACCAGGCTGATCATCTCATCAAGGCACATCTTTCTATCCTTTCAGAAGTTTGAAATTCACATTTTGAATTTTTAGGGTTTCTCTGATAAACCCTAATCCAGCACCAGATCCATATTTCTACAAATCAAAGTGGTAAGACCTAAATCTTTTATTTCCATTTGAGTTTCTCATTAAAATGTCTCACCACACCAAGCTTGAGGATAAGTTTGAAGGGGCTGATAACTTCCAAGCATGGAAGTATAGGATTGGGTTAATCCTGGAAGAAAATGAATTGGACACTTACATAAGTGAAGAGGTCCATGTCCCAGAGGGAGAAGAGGATAAGGCCTTACATAAGAAAAACTTGGTCAAGGAAAAGAGGATCATTGCTGATTCTATCAAAGACCATCTCATACCACATGTGTCATCTCTGAAGACACCCAAGGAGATGTTTGATTCCCTGACCAAGCTATTTGAAGGAAAGAACATAAATCAGAAGATGACTCTGTGGAATCAATTGAAAGGGGTAAAGCTTCAGAATGGAGAGACCATTCAATCTTATTTCTCTAAGGTCTCTCAGATCAAGGAACAACTTGAAGCTATGGATGAAGTAATGGATAATGGTGAAGTTGTTATGACCACTTTGAATGGCCTACCTAGGTCATGGGATTCCTTCATCCAAGGAATCTGTGCAAGAAGGAAGTTGATCTCCTTCAGTAGACTATGGGAGGAATGTTCACAAGAAGAGGCTAGGCTTGTAGCCCGAAAAGAAAAGATAGAAAATGAATATCAATCTCCCACAGCACACACCAAGAAAGGAAAGCCCAAGAGAGAGCCATCTCATAACAAAATATCTTCACACCATCATTATCATAAAGATAAGAAAGATCTAAGATGTTTTACATGCAATGAGAAGGGACACTTTGCCTTAGATTTTCCTAAGAACAAAAAGAACAACAAGAAGAAGAAGGGAAACAAGAAGAGGTACCATTCTCATGCTGCTGAGGATGATGAACCTCCCAAGAAGAAGGCTAGTGCAAAAAGTGATGACTCATCTAGTGAAGATGAATATGTTCTAATCTCTACTCTCACAGGTACTATCTATCATGGATGTAATGATTGGCTTATTGATAGTGGGGCTTCCAAACAGATGACTGGGTTTAAAGAATCTTTTGCAAATCTATCTGAACATGAGTCACCCCATAAGGTGAAACTTTGGGATGACTATCAATACCCTATCAAGGAAAGTGGTGAAGCCTCCTACAACCTAGACTCTGGAAAGTCTCTGAAAATGAAAGATGTACTATATGTATCTGGGCTCAAGAAGAACCTACTCTCCATATCTGCATTGGATGCGAAAGGCATGAGGGTTGCATTTGTAGATGTCCAAATCCTAATGTGGCCAAAGGGTAAAACTATAGATGATGCAGTAGTGATTGGAGAGCAAGAGGGAGGATTGTACAAATTGAAGGGACAACCTAAACATGCCATGGTAAATGAATCCATGGAGCCAAGTGAACTTTGGTATAGAAGGCTTTCACATGTGCACTATAGAGCACTACTAATTGCAATTAAAGCTGTAGAGGGTCTTCCTGAAATCAAGACAAAGCATGATGGTATTTGCAAAGGATATGCAAAAGGAAAGAACATTAAGAAGGAATTTCCAAGTAGTGAAAGCAAAGCTAAAGGGATCTTGGAAATTATCCACTCTGATGTATGCGGTCCGATGTCATCCAGTTCTCTGAGTGGGTATGTATACTATGTCTCTTTCATTGATGATTTCTCTAGGAAGACTTGGGTTTATTTCTTGAAGAATAGGGATGAAGTGTTTAATAAGTTCAAGGAATTCAAAACCTTGATGGAAAATCAAATTGATAAGAAGATCAAGACATTCAGATCCGACAATGGCGGAGAATTCACTTCAGAAGATTTCAAGAAGTTATGCAGTGATTCAGGGATTAAGAGGGAGTTAACTGCTCCCTACAATCCACAACAGAATGGGGTTGTAGAAAGAAAGAATAGAAAAATCATGGAAGCAGCACGGATAATTCTGCATGACCAGGATCTGCCTATGCATCTATGGGCAGAAGCAGCTAGGACCGCTGTATATGTGCAGAATAGAACACCTCACAAGATATTGGACAACAAGACACCAGAAGAAGTATTCTCTGGTAAGAAACCTGAAGTCAGCCATCTCAGAATATTTGGTTGTACAGTATATACACATGTTCCAAAGGAAAAGAGGACAAAGCTAGATCCTTCAGGAAAGAAGGGCATCTTTGTGGGGTACAGTGAAAGCTCGAAAGCTTACAGAATATACTTTCCAGGGTTCAAGAAGATTGATGTCAGCAGGGATGTAACATTTGATGAGAACTCAACCTTCATCAAGTCAAGGAAGACACCTGTTGAAGATCATGAAGAACCAAAGGAAACCAAATTTCAAGACACCACTATGACTGAAGCAATTCCAGATGCAGATCGTGAAATAGAAGATCCACAAGAACCTGTAGATCCACCCCGTGAGAAGAACTCTCACAAAAAGAAACCTGCATGGTCTAGAGAGCTCATTCAAGATGCAGAAAGGTATGGCATTCCAGAAGAAGAACATAGAGAAAGGAAGAGGACTAGATCTCATACCAGCTATGTTGCCCTACTCTGTGATATTATGAACAAAGAACCTTCCAGTTATGAAGAAGCAGCGAAAATGAAAGAATGGAAGGATGCCATGATCGAGGAATACCAGTCGATCATGAAGAATGATGTTTGGGATGTAGTCCCAAGACCTGAAGGGAATTCTGTTGTAACTTCCAAGTGGATCTACAAGATCAAGCATGTTGCAGATGGCAGCACAGAAAAGTACAAAGCGATATTTGTAGCTCGTGGCTTCTCCTAGAAAGAGGGAATAGACTATGAAGAAACTTTTGCTCTTGTAGCCAGGTACACTTCCATCAGATCAGTACTTGCCCTGGCTGCAGTGATGAAATGGAGGATACACCAGATGGATGTCAAGACAACTTTCTTTAATGGTGTAGTCATGGAGGAAGTGAATGTGGAGAAGCCACTTGGTTTTGAGACACATGATAGGGAGTCATATGTGTGCAGGTTAAAGAAAGCCTTGTATGGCTTGAAGCAAGCTCCTAGGACTTGGTATGGTAGGATAGACAGCTTTCTATCTAGTTTGGGATTTACTAAGAGTAAAGCAAATTCCAACCTTTACTACAAGGTTAAGGAAGGATTGCAAGGCCATGGCCACACCTATGGCATCGAACCTAAAGCTTCTATTTGATTCTTCATCTGATCCGGTTGATGTCACTATGTATCATCAGATGATTGGGTCCTTGATGTACCTGATGAACACGAGACCAGATATTTGCTCTGCAGTGAATACATTGAGCCAGTTCCTGACGGATCCCAGAGGTGTTCACCTGGTTGTTATAAAGCATATTCTGAGGTACCTAAAGGGTACAATTGATTATGGGCTCAAGTATGATGCGAATAAAAAGTTTAACCTGCAGGGTTATGTTGATTCGGACTAGGCAAGCAGTCCTGCAGATAGAAAGAGCACTTCTAGGTGTTGCTTCAGTATGGGATCAGGTGTGATCTCTTGGTTTAGTAGGAAGCAGTCCTGCGTAGCACTGAGTACAGCCGAAGCAGAGTATGTTGCAGCTTGTTCGGCTAGTTGTGAGACAGTATGGCTTCAGACGCTACTGTCTGAGTTATTTGATCTCCCATTGGAGGCTACTGGTATCTTTTGTGACAACTAGAGTTGTGTGAAGCTGTCTGAGAATCCGGTGTTCCACAACAGGTCGAAGCACATTGAGATCAAATATCACGATATCAAGGATATGGTGCAGAGAGGAGCAGTGAAGCTCCTGTATGTTGTGACGGATGAGAAGGTTGCAAATGTGTTGACAAAACCACTCACTAGAGTGAAGTTTGAATACTTCAGAGAGAGACTTGGTGTTTTTCAGATTGACGACACTTCGAGGAAGAAGTGATGAACACATTTGCTTGAGCCATTCCAAGCATGGTGAGAGGAGGATCCTTCCCATGGCTGTGGATGTAAGCATTGGATGATGAGCATTAGGACGATGCTCCAGTTTCTGCTCTGTATATGCATCATGTTGGATGTTGGATATGATCAATTGGATCATGTATATGTATATGCATCATGTTGGATGCTGGATATGATCAGTTGGATCATGTATGTGTATATGCATCATGTTGTATGCTTGATATGATCAGTTGGATCGTGTATTTGTATATGTATCAGGTGGATACATTGTATGATCAGGTAGATACTTGGTATGCATCAGGTGGATGCATTGTATGATCAGGATGATCATGGATGATGAGCTTCAAGATGTTGCTCCAAATAATATGCATCAGGATGATGCTATGACGATGATCAGGATGATCATGCGATGATGACATGCATCAGGATGATGTAGTGATGATGATCAGGATGATCATGTACATCAGGATGATGTATGGTGAGTATCAGGTTGATACTCTGTGGCCGTGGACAGGTTGTACAGATAAGCATATAATAGTGCCCTGGGAGGTTTACAGATACTCTTTCAAGGTTTTTCCTATGGCATATAATAGTGCCCTGGTATATCTGGAAAATGCTATTTCAAGGTTTTGCTTGGAAGGGCATATAATAGCGCCCTGGGATATCTGGAAAATTCTCTTTCGAGGTTTTGTCCCATGGCATATAATAGCGCCCTGGGAGATCCAATAGGTTGAGCAGTACACTCGTAATCAGTCCTGGGATGCTCTTTTGAGGTTTTTCCATGACCACATATAATACATCCTGGAGATCCGGACAAGTTGTGCTAGTCACGTAAAAGGCCTCAGATGCTCTTTAGAGTTCTTGCTAGTCAAGACACTCTTTTAAGGTTTTGTGGTGAGGGTCACATGTAATACATCCTGGAGATCCGGACAGGTTGTGCTAGTCACATAAAAGGCCTCGGATGCTCTTTAGAGTTCTTGCTAGTCAAGACACTCTTTTAAGGTTTTGTGACAGTTAACATGTAATAGTGCCTTGGGAGATCTTGCCAGTTGTGCTTAGGCACATAAAGGATCTTGGGATACTCTTTCGAGGTTTTGTTGACGCACGTAATAAGTCCTAAGGATTCCATAGTATGGCCAGTGATGATGAAGACGTATAGGTGGTGGGCCTACATGTAGTATGAAAAAGGACTAGCTCTGTAGAACTTCCTATGACGAGTAGATCGGAGATTGATTTAGATAGCAGTAGCAGTGACGATGACGATGATTCGATGACGATGATCCAGTGACGATGATCTAGAGAAGAAGACTTGTGCTAGCAGATCTATGTCGAGAAATACCTTCCTAGTTAAGAGGGAGTGTTGATGTATATGTAACTTCGAATGTATTTCACCTATGTATATTGTACTCCTATAGAGATATTATTATTCCTCTATATGGAAGTGTCATCATTTGTATTGACAAGTGTCGCAACTTGCAAGTGATGGGTTATTAGACCACCAAGTGTGGGGTCGGCCCTGATTAGTATTACCATGGGTTATTAGATTGAGTTAGACAAGTCGGCCCTGCTAGTTTATTAGGCAGGTCAGGTCATGTATAAATAGAGTGAGGGAGGCACTCTATTTGATCATCTCATTATTCACTTCTACACCCATCAGAAAGTGGCACACAAGTGAGGAAGGAGGAGTAGCTGCTAGAGAAGACTATCTCTTGTACTTGGGTTGTATCATTACTCTTTCTATCTCTGAGGAAGTTGTGGGATTTTTCACCTTTATGGTTTTCCCCAGTGAAACTCTGTGTGTCTATTGTCTCATGTGATTGCTTGGTGTGATTGATATGCATTGTTATGCTTGATATGTTGTACATGTTATTCTCTCAGTAAAGATACTAGAGTATGTTGAATTAATGCTCAAAAATTAATAGGTTCGATGTCATCCAGTTCTCTGAGTGGGTATGTATATTATGTTTCTTTCATTGATGATTTCTCTAGGAAGACTTGGGTTTATTTCTTGAAGAACAAAGATGAATTATTCAGCAAATTCAAGGAATTCAAAGCCTTGATAGAAAACCACACTGAAAAGAAGATCGAGACTTTTAGATCTGACAATGGTGGAGAATTCACTTCAAAAGATATCAAGAAGTTATGCAGTGATTCAGGGATTAAGAGGGAGTTGACCACTCCTTACAATCCACAACAGAATGGAGTTGCAAAAAGGAAGAATAGAACTATTATGGAAGCAGCATGGGAAATGCTTCATGACCACGATCTTCCTGTGCATCTATGGGCAGAAGCAGCAAGGACAGTTGTATATGTACAAAACAGAACACCTCACAGGATACTTGACAACAAGACACCAAAAGAAGCTTTCTCTAGCAAGAAACCAGAAGTTAGCCATCTCAGGATATTTGGTTGTCCAGTATACACACATGTTCCAAGAGAAAAGAGGACAAAGATAATTCCTTTAGGAAAGAAGGGTATATCCGTGGGTTACAATGAAAATTTGAAAGCATACAAAATCTACTTTCCAAGATTCACGAAGAGTGATATCAGTAGGGATGTGACTTTTGATGAAGACTCATCATACATCAAATCAAGGAAGCCACCTATTGAAAACAATGAAGAACCAAGAGAACCCAAAATACATGACACCACTATGAATGAAGCAATTCCAAAAGAGGATCATGAGATGGAAGATCCACAAGAACTTGTAGATCCACTTTGTGAGAAGAACTCTTACAAGAGGAAACCAGCATGGGAAAGAGAGCTCATCCAAGATGCAGAAAGGTATGGTGTTCCAGAGAAGGAACACAGAGAAATAAAGAGGACAAGATCGCACACCAGCTATGTAGCCTTACTATGTGACATAATGAACAAATAACCTTCCAATTATGAAGAAGTAGTAGAAAAGAAAGAATGGAAGGAATCCATGGTCGAGGAGTACCAGTCGATCATGAAGAATGATGTTTGGGATGTGGTCCCAAGACCAGAAGTGAAGTCTATTGTGACTTCCAAGTGGATCTATAAGATCAAGCATCATGCAGATGCTAGCATAGAGAAATACAAGGAAAGTTTTGTGGCTCGTGGCTTCTCCTAGAAATAAGGGATAGATTATGAAGAAACTTTTGCACCTATATCCAGATACACTTCCATCAAAACAGTACTTGCTCTGGATGCAATAATGAAGTGGAAGATACACCAGATGGATGTCAAGACAACTTTCTTAAATGGATTAGTCGAAGAGGAAGTGTGTGTAGAGCAGCCACTCAGTTTTGAGACACATGACAGGGAGTCATATGTGTGCATATTGAAGAAAGCCTTGTATGGTTTGAAATAAGCACCAAGGACTTGGTACGGCATGATTGACATATTCCTGTCTAGTTTGGGCTTTACTAAGAGTAAAGCGGATTCCAACCTTTACTACAAGGTTGAGGAAGGAAATCCAGTGATACTCCTACTATATGTAGATGACCTATTTGTGATAGGTGAGATTGGGTTGATTGTTGATACAAAGAGGAAGCTTGCTGCTGAGTTCGAGATGAAGTACTTGGGTATGATGCATTACTTTCTAGGCATGGAGGTGTGGTAGAGTGCAGATGGAATATTCTTTGGACAAGGGAAGTATGCAATAGAGATCCTGAAGTGTTTCGGGATGATGGAATTCAAGGCCATGGCCACACCTATGGTATCGAACCTGAAGCTATTGAGTGATGCTTCATCAGATTCGGTTGATGCCATGATGTATCGTCGGATGATTGGGTCCTTGATGTACCTGATGAACACAAGACCAGATATTTTCTTTTCGGTGAACACATTGAGCCAGTTCTTGATGGATCCTAGACATGTTCACCTGATTGTTATAAAGCATATTCTAAGGTACCTGAAGGGTACGATTGATTATGGGCTCAAGTATGATGCGAATCAAAAGGTTAACCTGGAGGGTTATGTTGATTCAGATTGGGCAGCCAATGCTGCATATAGGAAGAGCACTTCGGGGTGTTGCTTCAATATGGGATCAAGGGTGATCTCTTGGTTTAGAAGGAAGCAGTCCTACGTAGCACTGAGTACAGCCGAAGTAAAGTATGTCGTAGCTTGTTCAACTAGTTGTGAGGCAGTTTGGATAAGGAATATATTGTCTGATTTGTTTGATCTCTAGATGGATGCTACTTGTATCTTCTATGACAACCAGAGTTGTGTGAAGTTGTCTGAGAACCCGGTGTTCCATGACAAGTCGAAGCACATCGAGATCAAGTATCACTATATCAGGGATATGGTGCAGAGAGGAGTAGTGAAGCTCCTGTATGTTGCGACAGACAAGCAGATAGCAGATGTGCTGACCAAGCCACTAACTAGGGTGAAGTTCGAGTACTTCAGAGAGAGACTTGGTTTTCTTCAGATTGAAGATACTTCCAGGAGGAAGTGATGGGACACAAATGAAGGATCCCTTCCAAGCATGGCGGTAGTAGGGTCCTTCCCATGGCTGTGGATGTAAGTGATGTGTGATGAGAATCAGGAAAATGCTCCAGATGATGTTCTATATGATGATGATCAGTATGATCATGAGCATCAGCATGATGCTCCATGCGAGGATGATCAATATGATCATGAGTATCAAGATGATACTTTGTGGCCGTGGATATCTTGTAGGTTGTGCAATAGCATGTAATCAGTCCTGGGAGATCCTACAAGTTGAGTAGGAAGCTCGTAATTAGTCCCAGGATGCTCTTTCGAGGTTTTGCTTGTTCACATGTAATCAGTCCTAGGAGATCCCATAGGTTGAGCAGGAAGCTCGTAATCAGTCCTGGGATGCTCTTTCGAGGTTTTGCTTGTTTGCATGTAATCAGTCCTGGGAGATCCTGTAGGTTGAGCAGGAAGCTCGTAATTAGTCCTGGGATGCTCTTTCGAGGTTTTGCTTGTTGGCATATAATAGCTCCCTGGGAGATCCTATAGGTTGAGCAGTAAGCTCGTAATTATTCCTAGGATGCTCTTTCGAGGTTTTTCCTGGTCGCATGTAATCAACACTGGGAGATCTTATAGGTTGAGCAGTAAGCTCGTAATCAGTCCTGAGATGCTCTTTTCAGGTTTTGCAGATGCACATAATCATCCCTGAAGATTCCACCGGACAAGCCACTCGCAGAGATGATGAAGACCTACATGGAGGCTAGGCCTACATCCAGCATGAAAAAGGGATGGCTCTATAGAACTTCCTATGATGAGTAGATTGGAGATTGATGATTGATATAGCAGCAGTGACAATGATGTAGTGACGATGATCCAGTGACGATGAAGACTTGTGCTTAAGAACTGTGTCGAGAAATACCTTCCTAGTTAAGAGGGAGTGTTGATGTATTTGTAACTTCGGAATGTATTTCACTTGTATATTTCATATTGTATTCATATGACATTGTACTTCCGACGAAAAGGTTTCATTCCTCCGATCGGAAAGGTCATCATTGTATATGTTAGGGTTATTAGACTGCCCTAGTGGGGTCATCCCAGAGTTAAGTTATAGTGGGTTATTAGACTCTCCTAGGAGAGGTCGGCCGAGTAGGGTAAAAGGAAAGTGGAAGACAAGTATAAGTAGAGACGAGAAACTCTTTATTTATTCATTCATTCACTCACTCATTCTCTCAAGTGAGTAGTGTACACAAGTGGAGGAGGAGAAGCTTCTAGGAGACTATCTCTTGTTATTGGGGTTTTGTATCATTGCTCGTTCTATCTCTAAGGAGGTTGCAGGGTTTTCTCCTTTATGGTTTCCCTAGTGAAATGATTTGTGTCTATTGTCTCTTGTGATTGATTGATATGTTGTACATGTTCTCTCAGATAAGATCCTAAATCTAATTGAATTAATGATGAAAAAACCAACAATTATTTCCCATTTCCAATTTGGAATTGGTAATGGCTGTAATAATCCAGCTGGGTGTTGATGCTCAGCTTTAACTTGCTGACATTCAAAGCACCTAGCTATGTATTCAACCACTTCATTCTTCATATTTGGCCAAAAGTAATCTTTTCTTAACATTGTTATCATCTTTTGGTAACTAGGATGATCTGAATAAGGACTTTTGTGTATCTCATTTAAAATCAACAACTTAACTTTAGGTACATTAGGTACATACAGTTGGTTTTTATACAACATTAAACCTTTTTCATTCAGACTGTATTCTGTTATTAAATCTTCAGATATATTTTCAGCAACGTTTTGCTGTAATTTCAAATAATTTTCATCCAATTGTATTCCTTCTTCAAGCGGATTTTCTAAATCTGTTTTATAAGTGCTGATTGCTCCCATAAAATTTAATTTCGTATTTCTGCTCAAGGCATTAGCCACTTTATTTTCTTTACCTTTAATGTGTTGAATCTCGAAATCATATTCACTAAGGAAAGCTAACCACCTAGCTTGCCTTGCATTCAAATTTGGTTGATCTAACAAATATTTTAGACCTTTATTATCTTTCATTAATGAAAAATCCCTTCCGATTAGATGATGGCGCCACATCTTTAAAGCATGTATCATGGCAACCAACTCTAAATCATAGGTAGCATAGTTCTTTTCGTGGATTTTTAGCTTTCTTGACTCATACGCTATTACGTGACCTTCTTGTGTTAAGACTCCGCCAAGGCCATCATTGCATGCACCAGTGCTTACAACAAAGTCCTTATTTGGATCTGCAATTTTTAAAATAGGTGCAGTAGTTAATAATTGTTTCAATTTCTTAAAACTTTCTTCACACTTTTAATCCCAAATCAATTTCTTCCCCTTTTTCTGTAAGGAGGTTATGGGATTTGTGATTCTTAAGAATCCTTCAATAAATTTTCGATAGTAACCTGTGATTCCCATGAATGACCGTACACCGGTTACATCCTTAGGGACATGCCATTCATTAATTGCTCTTATTTTATCAGGTTCAACTGCGATTCCATCCTTGGATATCACATGACCTAAATACTATATTTTATCTTTAAAAAATTCACACTTGCTGAATTTAGCGTACAATTGATGTTCTCTTAATACTTGCAAAATTATCTTTAAGTGTTCGTCATGTTCTTCCTTAGTATTTGAGTAAATTAAGATCAATGAATACCACTACAAATTTATCTAAAAACTTATGTAAAATATTGTTCATTAGACACATGAAAATTTTTGGAGCGTTAGTTATCCCAAAAGGCATAACTACGAATTCGTAATGCCCATAACGGGTTCTAAAAGCAGTTTGAAAGATGTCTTCATCTTTAATTCTGACTTGATGATATCCAGATCTCAAGTCTATTTTAGAAAATATCATTGCTCTGTGTACTTGATCAAACAGATCGTCTATGCGGGGCAAGGGATATATGTTTTTAATAGTCATTTTATTTAACTGATGGTAGTCTATGCATAAACGTAAGGTACTGTCCTTATTTTTAACGAAAATGACCGGTGCTCCCCAAGGAGACACACTTGGTCTTATGTAATTTTTATCAATTAATTCTTTTAACTGTGATTTTAGTTAGTTAAGCTCTAGGATATTCATCCGGTAAGGAGCCTTTGAGTTGGGTACCGCACCAGGTACTAACTCAATAGTGAAGTCCAATTCTCTTTTCGGAGGTAATCCTGGAATTTCTTCGGGGAATAGATCTGAAACGTCTCTTAGAATTGGGATGTCTTCAAGTTTTTTCTTATCTTCTTTAGTTTTGTGTTCATCATTAATTACATTTACAACAAACAACTTACATCCTTTACGAACAACCTTTTTAACTTGTAAAGCATAAATCTATCTAACTGAAGTTTTTCTTGGAATTCCCTTTACTGTTACGGTTTCACATTTTTATTTAAGCATGTAAAATTCTTTTCAAAACAATTCAGAACTACCCTATGCTTTTCCATCCAATCCATTCTGATTAAGACATCATAAGATCCTAACGGTAATACATTCAATTTTACTTGTGTTCTAAATTGATTCATAAGCAAATCACAATCTTTAACAAAATCAACTACCTTTCATTTGGTCCCTATAGCTAGTTGAACCATCCAAGACCTTTCAAACTTTTCTACTTGCAATTTACATTTTTCTACTATACTAGGAGATACATAACTTAGGCTAGCTCCTGGATCGATTAGAATAGAAATGGGTTTATCTTTCAGCATACCTTCTATTTCAACCATTGAAGTTTGATGATCAGCCTGTCTGTTTTCCAAGGCTGCATTGATCCTGGGCATTTCCCTCGCTAAGTCACCAATGGTTGCTTCCTCTTGCACTGTATGGATTTTGTTGACATTCCTTTTCCTGTTAGGACAGTTGCTTGCATAATGCGGTCCTTGACATTCCCAACATTTAACAGGTTCCTTTTGTTCATGATTTTTAGCATAATTATTAGGTGGATCTCTATTTCTTGCAGCTGTAAAACTTTGTTGTACATTTCCTATTGAATTATTTCCTTGAAATGTTCTGTTAGGAAAGTTACGAGAGTTATTATTTCCAAAATTTCGATTAAATGTAAAATTCTTCTTTCTTTGTTCAAAATTATTGGGCCTTTTAGCCTTCCAACTCGGTATACTTTCCCTTTTCTGTTCTATTCATAACATAATTTTTCCTTTCTCATTGCCTCTTCAAGAGTCTTAGGATCATCATACTCAATTCTGTCCTTTATATGAAAAGGTAGGAAGCTCAGAAATCTTTGTACCTTTGGTTTTTCATCAGTAATGTAAGGCACGTATCTCAACAAACTTAGAAACTTGCTGCTAAATTCCTTCATATTCATGGAACCCAGTTTTAAATCGTAGAATTCTTAAGCTCGTTCCTCATAATACTATTCTGATAGAAATTTATTTTGAAAATACTTTTTAAAAATACTCCAATTTACATGTTTCTCTTTTATTCATTTTACACATTTTAGATCTTCTCTCTAGATGTCGGCTTTCCCAGTCAAATTATAAATTGCCATTTTAGTTTTTAACTGGATTGAGTAGTTGTAAATTTGAAAATATTTATTCATACCGAACAACCATGCTTCGAATTCCTCTCCTTTTTATGTTTCTCCATTAAAAGTTGGTGGCTTAATCTTCTTAAATTCTCTAGAAATCTCTTCGTATGGTTTGTACTTTCTCCTTTTAGATTGGTAATCACTCTCACTACTATCACTAGAATACTTATGCTTCTTCCTGCATGATTTAACATTGATTTCAGAAGAAGAGCTAGTTTCATAATTAATAAGTTTTAGTTTCTTACCCTTACGTTGGTAGGACATGGTTCCAGATTCAAAATTAATTTATGTTCTTTTATCTTTTTCGTTATTATGGAATTTATCCAACAAGATCTGATTCAGTTCTTCTTGGGCTTTTAAATTCCGCTCATTCTCTTCCTTAACAGTTTTTATCTCAGTTTTTAAATCTCTAACTATTCTGAGTAATTCAGACGAATTATCATTTAACTCAACATAAATGTTTTATTCATTAATATGTTCTAGCTCATTGTTATTTTGTTCATTATGATGGGACCTGTCCTCAGCTGACTCTTCTGGTCCTTCCATACCTGCAAACTAAATATAAAATGTGTTGAACATAAACAAATTAAAACAAAATTCAGTAATTGTATTTCTGTTTTCTAATTTCAATTGCACGAGTTGAGCCACTTTCAGGCCTAGTGTTTGAACTTGCACTCTGATACCACGTGTAACATCCCCAAATTTCACAAAAAGTTTTAAAATTTTCTAAATAGTATTAGTGCTATTATTTATTGTGCGGAAAATATATTTAATGACAGTTGTCTCATTAAAATCTATTCACTCATATTTATAATGTCAATTTATACTTATTTATGCATT
This sequence comes from Larix kaempferi, assembly GCA_027924585.1. Classification (NCBI taxonomy): domain Eukaryota; kingdom Viridiplantae; phylum Streptophyta; class Pinopsida; order Pinales; family Pinaceae; genus Larix; species Larix kaempferi. Next base: position 13,394,433 of record BSBM01000445.1, on the reverse strand, counting down.
TTCGTAATTTATTTAAAGTGTTGTAGTGACATAAACGTCTATGTAATTCTCGTCGGGAATTTATGTATTAATTTCTCACATGGTATTCAACTTCTATATAAATGCATCTTGTCTTTGTTTAATTTATATGCAACATCGTTCTTTTGTCATATTTATGGATCAACATTTATTCATATCATTACATCACTATACAATATATGTAATTTATGGTTACTAACCTTTATTTTTCTTTTGTTGAAGGGGTTCTATGGACACCCCAGGGCTTATTTAGCTATTACATAGCTAACGCTCTTACTACCCCTGTACAGATCACATGTGAGAGTGATAACTTCAGTTTGAGGATTGATTTGTTGTACATTGTTTTGGCTTGTTGTACTTACACTAGACTTCGATGTTAAAGGCATACTCGTAAAAGACTTACTTAGTACTGAGGGTAAGACTTACCCTAGCTATATTCACCCTTTAATTGAGTTTGTTTAGTTTACTAACACATATATATAATAATGATCTATATATTAGATTTGCACAGGATTGACATTCTAGCGTATGTTAGCATAGGCGTACACTAATTTGTAACTCAATATGGATTAGCAAAACTCCATATTCCAAATTATCAACATACTATCATTTATTGACTTTGTAATATGATCATGATTTATCGCATATATATTCATGTCTAAATTTTCAATTATTATAAAATTCTTATGTATGAAATGTTTAAATGTGGCAGGGTCATAACCCACGATCACAAATAAAATATTGTAACATGAATATGTAAGAGCATTTGGATGTAATGCGACTTGGCATTCAAACCATAGGAAACGTAGTTAATTAAACCTGAGTGGACTTTACGGTTGGAAGGTGTATTGAATTCTCGACATGGTATAACGTAAATGTCATTTAATTCAAACTTGGTGGAATGCACAGTGGAAATCCTAGTGGTGTTTTTCACGTGATGGCATCGGCTCTTGGGTAAAACCCTAGTCGTGAAAACATATGACTTTTGTTTTAGCTCATTTCTTTTTCATTTGCATTGTTTGCTCAGCAGTGAGGCCGACAGGCTTCCGAATAGTTAGGGTTTGGCTGGCACCATCATGCCATAGTTTCGATAGTGGGTTTGGTGCTGCTAGCTCTGAAATCAACTGTGCTTAGAAGGTAAGCTCATTGAATGTGTTGAAAACCGTTATTTTATAGTTTTTTCTCATTTATTTTATACTGGAACTGACCGCCGAATTATTGGGTTTGTTTTGTGTGATGAGTGCTAGGGTTGCTCTTCAACTGAGCTTCGTAGCTGCATAGTAATGAGATCTTCTCCTTAAGATGGTAGCACGCAGACCTGGTAAGCTTCGGGCAGTTCCCTGGACCTCCTATACGTGACTATGTTCTTACTTGAAGTGTTATGGTGATGTGTTGATGTTGTGGTCAGTCCTTGTTTCACCCCACCAACTCGTTGTTGCATGATTTAGTTTGTTTCAAGTTTATGTAGTTATGTTGGTTGGATCAGTGGCCACAACCAAAGGGTTTGTAACCCTGAGCCACAGCTCTTTGTAATTTCAATGGATTAAATGAATAGACGGTTCTGTTTACACTTTTAAATGTATGTTTTGCTCATTACATCAGTTGTGATAATGTGTATGAATTTATGGGTTTAAACCCTACTTTTTTGTGCAAATGCGTATATTTTTTTGGTTTGAATAAATTAAAAAAGGGGTTACGCACAGAGTTAAAATGACTTGATCATCTCTGTGTTATTTGATTTGGATGCTATGGGTTTTAATTCGGTTTCAGGCATAAGCCCTAACTCCATGATTTAATTATTTGGCTATGCCCTAGCTATGACTAGTTATGAGCTTGTCGTGATTGATGGCGTTTGGATATGGGCTAGGCCCTAATTTGTAGTTTTGTTTATACTTATAAAAAAATCATTTCGTTCTCAGGCATAGTTATTTTATGTTTTAAAATGATAAGCATTATGTGTAAAAATAACTTGTTACAGTAGTATGTGCGTGAATGTATAAGGGCTTAGACCCTAAGGTGGAAACTCTATTGAATTCGACCGATAGTAATTGTTAAGGTTTTCATATTGATTTTTTTTTTTAATAATGGGATAATATGTAAATGTTCGCGCAACATTACTTTGTTTGTATCCTTTCATTCTTCGACATAAAATTGGTTTTTAAGTTATAAACTTCGTTAGTTTGTTATGTGATAAACCCTAAACCCTATTGTGAAAAGGGTATGTACAGGGTTGGATTATATGTTTGGTTTATATTAAGCTTTGCATAGTATTTGGATACTGAGGAACTCATTAAGACTTCCAAAATGCAACTTCAATCAAAACACTCGGTTTATAATAAAAAAATTTGTTTTCTAAATTATAGTGATAGGCCTTAAAGTTGATACTCTGCATATTAATACGATGCTGGGCAAAGTCCCGAGCTTGTATGAATAACTCTTCTAATGGTCATATTTATTTACTTGTTTAATTGTTCGAATATTAATGTTGGGGAATGTGATTTGGTTTTTAAATACATATATACAGAATTATACTGCCGATGCTTTGTATTTAAAAGATAATGGTAATAATATATATATATATATATATATATATATATATATGATTTTATTCTAATTTATAAATATTGTTTATACAATAACTTGTTATTTTATAGACTATTTCTTATTCTAGTATTGTGAAATAAATGGAAATTCTAACAGTTGGTTTGATTAATAACTTAGCTAGTTATTGTTCTACAATCATTATAAACTGTAAAATATTTAGACAAAAATTCTAAATATTCTGAGTATTATTTCGATATACATTTTATTTTTCAACCTAATTCTTATAGCAAAATAGGAGACCATCATTTTAATCAAATCATACTATTTATCAGAGGAAAATTACTTGAATCTACCTACTTAAACAATTCTTTGTGTACTAGAGTGCATCTCTTCGGAGAGTGGAAAAATACAGAAAGAAATTTATTCATTCAGTTAAACTCTCAGATTCATTCATTCCAATATTTATACAAAAGTAAACTATCAGTTCAGTATTTTAAATCAAATAGTTTAAGAAACATTTAACTTTCATAAACAGATAGCAAACCAAAATTAAATAACTGGAACAATGAAGAACCTGGTAACTATAGAGGAGGACAAACACCCAAGGGAGCCCGTTCCACCCAACCTTTTCCTGAATACAACCAAAGTCACTTACGTTAGGACCCCCGGGCCTGTTCACTGAACCACTAGGATGAAGATACTGTGTGCAGGCAAGTAGTATCCTTCTGCAACTCAGCAATAATGTTTTCTGTACTCAATAGTATGTCTTCTCTATTAAGCAATATTGAACTCTGCACTTAGCAGTACTAGCTCAGTTATGCAGACTTAATTCAATCATCCACTCCCTAGCCTTCCCCTCATCGAATCTCTTGTGCATTCTATTTTTCTATTCTCAAAATTGTCACAAGGAAAAACTTAGTGAGCCTCCTGCTCAATTCGATGGTTGTAATAGAGTGCCTAAGTCTTTGGTCAATTTCATAAATATTGAGCCACCTTCTCTGTTCCACTTTCTTGGGGAACATGACCACAAATATAGGGAAGTTGCCCCCTGCAACAACTAGAAGTGAATGATGATGCTTCCAAGTGTCAATTTTCTCTCCACCCCAGTTCATTCCTCCTAGTGGGTCAGAACACTCTTTAACAGTCTCCTTTGGATATTTGTCTCCTCTTTTATTTATTAATAATAATTTATTAGAGTATTTAATTACAATCATCCTTGACCCCACTTGGTCAATAATCATAAAAACTTTACAATAACTTATAACAAAATGTTTTTCTCACAACATAAAATGTTCAGATTTTGGGTATGTGACAAATCTTCATGCCATATTACCATGAGGAACATGATGTTCATATATCCTAGGATTGTTGAGACACCTTTTTTATCATGTTGGTCCCCTCACTGATCATACTTGGAGGCAAATCCAACACCTAGTGGTCGAATGCCACTTCACCAAGCTTATCCTAGAAGTATTTTTGTGCCCTGCTAATGGTGCAAGGCGCGAAAATACAAAATTTGTGTGCTCTGCATACCTATGGTGGCACGGAAATTACAACCTTTTTGCACTTTGCTCAGTCATGGAAGTGTAAAAATCCCCAAATAACCATTCTCCTTGGTTTTTGGATCTTGGATTTCAAAGAGATTTTCATGGGGTAATATTTCCTTTCGAGTCCCGTCTCACCTACCCCATATTTGGCATGATTCAGTTCCTTGATCCACATCTCCCTTACTTATATCCATAATTTTCTCTTAAGTGGTTGGCCTCCCAAATCCTATAAGAAGAAGGCCACCCATGAGCTAGGAGGAAAACTTTGGAGGAATCAAACCTATGATCTCAAGAGTCTTGCAGGGGTAACAAAGGAGAGCTTGGAAGGAGATTCTATCATCTTGGACATCAAGGTATAACATTGTAATCAGATTCTTTGGATTCCTTAATGATAACTTGGATTATTCTCCCATATCTTGTTTCTTGTAATATTGATGCATGATATGTTGTAGATTAGATCTAGATCAATACATATATTTTCTTGGAATTTTGGGTCCTTTGTCTTGTTTAACAGGTTCAAGCTTTGGAGATCAAACCTGGAGCTGGAGCTAGGACAACCTATAGGTTGGAGGTAAGTTTCACTTCTTCCTTTCTCTTATATGGTCAATAGTTTATGCATCGTGCTAGATCTACCAGAATAAGATCACCAGTCACCAATTTCTTTGTTAGGGAATTCTTCAAAGGAACGCATGTTTAAATCACTGCAATGTCGCATGTGTGTGATTTTTAGGCGTTAATAGATGCACTTTGATGTATGAGGTTCGAAGGGTACTGTAGAGCCGATAATGCATCATGTTTTCTGTTGTTTCTCTCATGTTCTGTAGGATGAAGCATATGTGGACAAATAGGGTTCTACCATGGAGGAATATTGTTGGTGACAATTGTTGAAGCTGTAATAAAGAATAGTTTTTATACAAACGAAGTGGGTATACCCATGCTCATGAAATGTTGTTAAAGTGATTACAATGAGAGAGAACCAAGGTGTCAAATCTACTATACTGTTGGGACATGAATGAATGTGGATTCAATCCATGTGTGAGTAAATAACCCAGGACTGCTACGGAGTGTTGAAGAAGTAGAACTACTAGTGACCATGACAAGCCCACTAGGATGGGGTACCAAATTGATATGTAAATATTCCTAAGAGATTCACTTATACCAAATAGACTACTACCATGATTTCCAAATGTGACCACTGCTACCTTAAAAAGTATGTTTCCCCCTAATGTGACGATGTGTTGACGTCAAGCATAGGGGAAACCACTTAGTTAGGGAGCATTAATGACTCTCCCTATTAAGTTCGAGGTGATCCCTTATAGTGATTGAAAGGGATCCCAAGGTACAAATGAAACTACTGGAACTCTCAGAATGTAGTGTTTTGACATCGACGAGAGCTGAAGAACATAATAAAATGTGAGTCTTATCCTAAGAATCGAGATCATACTGTAACCGACTGGTGGATGAACATAATTGACACAAGACTGGTTGATAAGCGTGGGAATCATAACTTATGTTATTCGATGTAAACATGGGGATTAGGGAGGACAATGTTTCCTTTGGAATGGAACAGATTGAAACAGACAGAGACAAACTGAAAATGAAGGGCTTTGATGGAGATGAAAAATGATGAGTGGCGGTAACTGACAAATCAAATATAGTTGAACATATGGAGAGTCAAATACATTGATCAAAGCCAACCCTAGGTTGTTGCCAAACTAATATAGTGTTCCCGCGATGTGAGGTTACGAGGGAACATGTTTGTACATAAAGAATGATGGTGGGGTCCCCAAATTTTTGGGTGTGTTGGGGGACCAATTTGATGATGGGCGGAGACCCCATGATTTTGAGTGGGTCGAGGGACGCTTTCCAAAATGAAGTGGGGGTTAACTTGCAGACGCAAAGATGGGTGCCCCATGAATTAATGCCATACAATATATACCTGTGGGATAACTGAATAGAACATGTTACCTGTAAGGGTGGGGGACCCATAGGTGCCTTTGCAGGGCTGATTATATGAGGGATATTGCGAAGGGAAAAAGTGTTCATGGAGGTATGAGGGGGATTTGAGAATCGTTCTCATAACATGTGCCGAAGAATATAACAAGTGTCTACTTGGTGGATTAAATGCCTAATTGAAAAATGATACTCTAAGAGAGGGTCTTTTCATGCTGGTTAAATTCCTCGGGCTTGTGGGGGGTCGACATCATGGGTGTAAAATATTGATGATGAGGATGGTGATGGTGCACCCACCCATGGGGAACATGCTATTCACGGTCATGATGTTGATGGCACATCAAGGCCATCAAAGAGGGACCTATGGTTATCAACGAGAATAATGGGAGATGCATTATAAATAGGGGGTAAATAGTGTTTACATGCCAGTTTCGGAAAGATACCTGCGGTAGGGTGCGTGACCCCTATTGCTAGACCTTGGAGTTTTATTCTTATACTGGAAAAAACAAAGAATCATATTGTCCTAATCAAGATCCTGTACATACGACATATATACCCAAGTGTAGTAAAAAACATAATCAAGGTATTGAAAAAGCAGAAATCATATAACCAAAACATTGTGTACCTGTGGGATACTTGGCTAGGAAAATAATGTCTAGGTGACATTGGTGGGAATCCGCATTGGTTGGTTCCATGTTAAAGAGCTCGAAGCGCTAGTCATCATGGTGCAAACGGTTTTGAAAACAAAGTTCTAGTTTGTCCGTGGCATCAGTTGGAAGTTTGGGACAAACGAGTATAAAATAGGGGTGGCACCCACTTTTCGAAATCATTTGTACTTTGTGCCACCAACCTCCTATAGTGCGTTTTGAGTGATTCTGGGAGATCTGGTGCACCATTCGTTGAGACGCGAGTTCTAAGTATGCCTCACCGTTGTACTCTTTAATTTTATCCGAGTAGAATTAGGTTTAGAAGTCCCCTGGGTAGCCAGGGGTCCTTTTTGGCCTTTTTGGGGCTGCCGCATGGGATTTTTGGAGAATCTCGCGCTGCCATAGCGCGATATTTTCCATAAATAGCGTGAGGTGTAGCACACTCATTAGCCAAAAATAATGTACTATTTTGGGTATAGCGCATGACAGTTAAGCTTGAGCTACGCACTAGTTTAGCGCGACTATTCCTTGAACAGTCGCGCTATCAGCGTGACCGAGCTGTATAACTCATGTGCATAGGTTCCGCGCGGATGAATATTGTTTTAGCTCCATGATGTGCGGATATGTTTTAGACAATCACGCTACGTGTGGACCTTCTTAGGGAAGGCGACGCAGTGATTTTAACAAGTCTAATGGGTGGTAATTTCCTTGTGCAGGTGGCTGCTTGTTAGTGATGGCACATGTCCAAGATGTCAAGTGGAGAGAGAGGGAGTACAAAAGCCTCCACGATCATGCATTAGATGACCGAGCGGCTACACAGGCTTTACGAGATGCTGGGATATTAAATTTATTCAAGTGCCCTCTGATGCGGTCGACAAACTACCTTTTGTGGTTGCTACTAGACATGTGGTTCCCAGAACGAGGGGTGTTCCAGGTAGGAGGTGAGGACCTGAGCATTATGACTCAGGATATTTATTTCTTAACGGGGTTGCCTCACCGAGGGGTGAGGGAGCCGCTCCCTCCACAACTGGTGGGGGGGACGATCCATACTTTAGTGGATTGATACTGCATTGGCAACCAAATTTCTGTGAACTCTAGTGGAATTTTGGTGAGCCATTTGAGGGCTCTGTTGGTGGAGGATGTTGTGACAGTCATTGTGCACATATTAGGGGTTATGTCCCCCAACCAGATTATAGGTGGGTAACTCTAGTTGGTGTAGAGGGTGATGGTTGGTCGACCTGTGGCATGAGTTGTACTGTTGCTTCATTCTATGATGCAACAAATGTCAGAGTTACATCAAGTGGGGGGTGGTGCACCTTCTGTTACGACAGTTCGTTGTGCCCCTTCTTCTTTGAGCGCTACCCATTATTGAGGCCACAGGTAGTGGTGTCATCGAGGGGACCACAAGAGCCTTGGATGGCATTTTTTAGGCATATTATGCCTCGTGCTAGTGGAGGGCCCTTGGGGGCCCATTATACGCCACAGGTGTTCGATGTCTAGGATGGATGCATAGGCTGACTAGAGAGATATCCTTGGAGCATGATGCAATTCCGAGGAGATCTGGAGCGACCCGTTCTTGGTGGCAGTTTTGATGCTACTGGTATGTTTTTATGGTTTTGTACTTTTCGCATATATATTTGTACATATTGTTATTTATGTATATTTATGATATACATGTTTATCAGGTATTGATGTTGGTTTCCTCCTTTGTGATGCAAATGTAGGTCCTGTGAGACCACCTCAAAGGTAGATACCAAGGAGAGATCAGCTAGATGCTGGGGCTAGTCAGGCCATTAGAGGAGAAGGTGTGACTGAGGATGGGGATGCTAGAGTAGGAGGAGTCGGTCTTGGAGGAGCTGCAACAGGGGGAGAGGCTGTTGGGGATTGTATGGCCGTTGTGATAGCAGACTTGGAGTGGCGGTTTGGTGGGTTGTTGACTGGGATTGGTGAGTGATATTGGGAAGACCTCGAGGATGATGAGGTGGAATTTACACTTTACCTACCAGCTAAGTGCAGGGAATCTTGGAGGAAGATATTGTGGTAGGTCGCAGTAGCATGCCATGTGGCATGGGAGGTGCAGGGAGGAGGATCCCCTCCTCCTTAATAGAGGTGTCTGTAGGGACTAGAGCAGACACAAGGGGAGGCTATGCGGACTTTTACTTTTTTGGGACCCTAGAATGCACTAGCTGACGGGGCATCTTGAGTTTATGTAGATCTATAAGCCCTAGTTTTGTAGATACATATTTTTTTGTGAGCCTATGGGAGGTAGTTTTGGATGTATCCCCCATAAGGCTACTATGTATATGCCTAGGAGGGCCATTTTGTGTACATGACACATATATTTTTTGATGAGATATATATATATATACCATTATAGAGGCACATGATGTATGCATCTCTTTATGTATGTGATGTATGTGTATTTTTATTTATGTTGCCTATGTATTAATGTGATGCATATGTAGTAGTTGATACTGACATATTTGTTTTGGACATGTTTTATCAACTTTGGGACTTTATGATGATGATATATATGTATGTGTAGTCATAGGTGAAACACGTAGACGTATTTATGTATTATTTCTATGTAGGGTTACGTAGTCGTGTTATTCGCAAGGTGCCAATTCAATACCTCATTGGCGATGGAGTCGGCAAATGCATTGACGTTTCTCGATATGTGTGTGAATGTTATGGTTTCAAACTTTCTAATGAGAAAGCGCACATGCAAAAACTTTCAGAAGAGGAGCGAGTTGCGGACACAAAACTCATTATTCAATTGTGATACGACAAGTTGTGAGTCGAGGTGTACTTGTAGATGGTGAATTCCCAGGTGCAAGTAATTGCTTAATAGACCTATTATGGCAACGTATTTTGCTTGGTTGTTTTTTAGTTCCCCCAAGAACACCCCGCCGGTGTGGTGGAGTGCACGGGAGGGGGAATATATAACCTAGGTAGGGGATTCTAGATGTTTGGACTATCGACTAGCACCGTCTGCATATCCTATGTAGATGTCTGACTAGGAGGCCATCTGCATTTAAGAATAGATGTAGTTTACTTTCTAATTTGAGATAATGTGAAACAAAAGTAAAATTTTCAAACAAATAAGAATATTAACGGTTGTTTATGGATGTCTTGTTTGTGTTGTTGGGGGTAAACCCCTTGTTGATTTGTTAATTGTTGTGTAAAGCTTGCAGATGGTCTGCGTCTTCGTCGGAAGATGAGGAATCACTGCAAGTGAGGACACTGACTAAAGGAGATTCAACATCGATGGTATCTGGTAAGATCGATGTTACTTCCTCGGTTGGTAGCCTTTGCAATGTTATACGGAGGGGTTGTAATTGATATTGTATTCTCATTATTTCGAGACGAGCTTGTCGTTCGACGCTCATAATGGGTCATTGAAAGGAGAAGTGGGTGGTCTCCTCACAAGATAAGCAAGGTATTGGTACACGTGGATAGAAGCATTCTTGGTCTTCATGAGTTTTGATTTGATCCATTATGAATGCAATAGCGCTAGGAGGGAGCATATGTTTGGAAATCCCACAGGAAGATCATTCATCATGTGGCGGTGTTGTCATAAGGTTAGATGGTTCTTGCATCATTATAGGCTCTACCAAATTTTCGGTAGCTGGCGCAACTTTTGTGGAAGGTATGACTGACGTTGTTGCTAATGTGGTGATTAAAATAATGGATGCTACCTCTTGGATTAACAAGGGGGGTTCCTCAATCGTTACTTGAGTGAGACAAACTGTTTCCAATGCCTCTCGGTATCGAGGGAGTTTGGGGAAATGGTGCGTATAGTGCCTGTACTGAGTGCATATGGAACATGCGTGGCTTGCACACAATTTTATGGGCTTAGATTAGGTGAGGGAGGTGTGCCCCCTTTCACTGTTGGTGGAGCGTGGGTGATGCTAGCAGGGGTGTGTTGAAGCCTCAGATGGTGTAGGGTGATGGAATGGGTTCTAAGGCTAACAACAAAGGGTGAAAACCCATACTGAAAGGCTTCAAAAGGTCCTGCGCAAGAACAGTTCTATCCCTAGACTATTTGGAATAGCAATCTCCCACGGATACAAAGGTCTCCACTGACACTTATGGGTTTTGATCCAAAAAAGGATCTGTCTTCCTGTGAAGGAAGAACAAAGTGTTATAACTCTATACAAGGGTCTACCTAGAAAGAAATCTAAACTAACTAAGAGGAAGTCTAGTTTAAGTCAGATCTAATCTAAAGAAGAGTATTGTGTTTGTGTGCAGGATAAGTTGTTTTGAATGTTTAGTAAGCCTTATCACCAGTTTTGACAGAAATGTGAAAAAGGATCAATACTTATTTACTCAAAGCATAATCAGATAATGAAAATTAACTGATAACGATCTGAGGATCGAACACATACAAATTTACCCTGTAGCTAAAATGTCAATTGAAAAATTAACATATATTTAATAATTTCTGTGAATCATTTGCAGAAATAGATAAAGATTTTAATTAAATAAATTCAATCAAAACATAAATATACAAAGACTATGAATTAAGACAAATCTGAATCATAGATCAATGCATTAATGATAGGCTACAAAATCAACAGTATTCATTCTAATGATCAAGGTGGGAAAATCAATTATCATTAAAGAAATTTAACAACATGAACAAAGAAGATACCAAAAGAAACTGACTTTGATTCATCAATTCTGCAAGAAATTACAAGATCGTATGTGAAATAATGTTTATCGATTCCTTCTCTGGTGATTTTCTCCCCAAAATACATCATCCGCTTGCTACGAGACATCTACCCCTTTAAATAATAATTACAATATTGTTACAAAGGGTAAATTCCCCATAAACAGGGATTACAAAATTGAATTAGACTAATGACCAAGAAAATTATGCCACTCGGCCGCTATCACTAACACCTCATCTAAATCTAGATTATTTGTTGAGTCAAGCCCCAGCTGGGCATCACATGTGAAACCTTCCATTTCATTCTTTGCCAAGTTATGCCAAATTCGCATGAAAATGTGGATCTTCCCTTCCATAGTGACAGGTTGCCTGATGAATTGATCCACATGTGCAATTTGGATATGCTCAAGTTGCTGGATCTTTTGTTTGACCTCCTCGCATCGACTTTCAACCTGTTCGATCATCAATTTCGATGGACAGGCATCGTCAATGACGTCCATGGTAGGGAACTTAAGTGTTTCCATGATTCCATCCATAACATACCATCTCCTCCCACAAATAGACTGTGCCTTTTAAATGGTTTCTTCAACCATATCAATGAAATCACGCCAAGCATACCAAACAATCACTTATTTTCCTGAGTTTGAAACTGCTTAAAAGAGGGATGTCCTTTGGTTTATCTTTAATATATCTTTGCCATTCAACAATGTCAACATAGGCCTTAGAGGCTTGCTATCTTTTATCCATCTGCTTATTAAGAATGACAAACATCTTTTCAAAGGAAATGTTAGTCTCCTGAATTTCATTCAGAGTACTAAGCAGTTCAGCACGCAGCTTGTGATGTTCCTCATTGACCTAAATAGCCAAGTCCTTAAACTTCTTCTGAGAGAATTTTGAAAAGGAAGAAGAGGCTACACTTGCAGTTGCATCCTCCAGCTTCTTTTCCAAGACAGTTATCTTTTCTTCATTTGCATCGTTGAAGGCTTCTACATCCTGTAATTGGGTATGCAGAGAGGCATTCTACCCTTGAAGATCTTCAACCTTATCTCCAAATTCTCTTCTAAGTTCACGAATATTAGCTGCATGTTCCTCATTAGATTTAACCAACTGTTCTTGAAGTTTCTTGAGCTCTTCTTTCTGGTCATCAATTTCTTTATTCAGTGTTTTCACTGAATCAAAATTAGCACCTGCAAAGGCATCCAAGGCAGCAGCAGAATCCAGTGCTTCTTGTTGTATGTCATCTGATTGCTTAGCCCAAATGATTTGATTTGGAATAGGTGTCTGCAAGACACCTTGATCTTTGGCTCTCTTTTTACCTTTCTTCACCACTGCCTTTGCTTCTCTACTATAAACATAGTCTCCAAGGGGGACTACAATATCCTCTTCAAAATCAGCTACCAGCTCAGTAAATGATGTGGTCACATTTTGTGTTGAAACCAATGGGGCAATATGAGTGATAGTGGAGCTAGGAATTAGCATAATGATTTGAGAAGTGGTTGGTGAATAAGGGATACCTTGTGGGACTGATAATGCATAGGTTGGAGTAGGAATCAAAGTAAAAACTTTAGAAAGTGGAATATATGTGCCATCAACTGATGTTAAGGAAGGAACAAATGGGGCTTGGACATCATCGATTGGTGGTGGTAAAGTAGATGATGATGATGGCAAAGAGATAGTCGGAGACTAGGTCTCTGCCAATATTGATGGTGGAATGTGAAATGGAACTGACAGTGTTGGAAATGGAACAGTGAGGGTGGTTAGTGCATGAAATAGTTCGGATATGGTAGATGGTGGTGTTACTCCACATGATAAAGTTGAAAGAGCTTGAATGGATGAAAGTAAGAGTGTTGAAGTTGTGGTATTAACAGCAGTGGTGGTTTGAAGAAACTATTGATATGGAAAAGGGTCATCCATTGTTATGAAATCCAACAAATCTACCATTGCTTGAGAACTTTTAGTTACTTCTTCTGTTACAGGAACAAAAGGAGGAATCTCATCTTCCACATCACTATCTTCAATGTTAAGTGTAGTAATTTGAGAGGCGAGAAATTGAATCTTATGTCTTTTAGCTGGTTTGTTCACAGCCATCACTTGAACATCATCAATTAAATTTTAATGCAGCAGCCACTTGAACATGAGTAGTAGGTTTGGCCACTACAACTACTTGGGTGTCCAGCACCGAAGTCATCTATGTTAATCTCTGCTTTAACTGTTGAGATGTTTGCATTAATATTTTTAGTTCTGCAACAGTCTTTAACTTCGAAGGTTCTTCCATAAGGCCCTTTCCTTTATCTCCATCTAGGTGAGTGAGCATCAAAGGAGCATTTGCTTTCTGAGCTTCTTTTTCTTCCCTATCTTTTCTTGTTTGCTCATCAAGCTTCAGTTGCATTGCTCTGTAGCTAAGAACCTTGGTATGTAACTCCCGTTGGTACTGAATTATAAGATTATGTTCATCTCTGCTTTTAGCCCTCGCCGGGACTTCAGAAAAAAAATATTTATCCCCTGGTAAATAGAATCATCATGAAGATCTTGATGAACATAACCAATCTTTGTATGATTCTGCTTAAAGTGAGCATCAAGAAATCCTTTAGGGCCATGCATCCTTTTGGGAGCATACCCTAATTTCAAAGAAACCATCTTGTCTCCCAGGACAATAGCCCAAGTCGAAGTTGGGATAACCAAAGGTCCTAAATTTAAAGGAAACTTAGGCCATCCCCTCCTTTTGGGACCAGTGAGCTTGAGGTAAACCCCATCAGTGACAGTTTGAAAAGAAACTTCCTCAATCACCAATCTATCTGGAACTATTCTAGGTAGTAGGTGAACAGTGCTGCTTCCCCACACTCTAACATATGAGAAAGACTCTCCCACATACCAATCACCAATTGTAGCAATAAAGTTTCTGGCATCAACTAAGAAAGAAGGTGCTTCTTCTCTGAATATCTAGAAGTAGATACCTCCAAAAAAGTGGTCACAAATATCATATAACAAGGGCACATAATTATTTTCCCAGAGTGTTGAACAATAAATTTGGACATGAGGGGCTGATAGAGTCCAATTCCATCCCATGTTGGGATATTGGAATTATGTGCAGAATACATCGATCACATAAGCCAAGAAGAAGAAATGTGGCTTCCTTGAAATTGGTGATTTCTGGTATTTCTCAATGGTCGTCTTCAATTCGGCTGACAAAATTGAAGCCCAGGAAAATGACTCCCCAGTTGTTAAGATATGATGATCTACGGGCACCCATTCAACTTTAAAAATTGAACAATTTGGAAGGCCATAAATCCTACTAAGCATGGCTTCCAGTAGGGAGTAAGGTTCCTTAAACCATGAAACAGGATATAAATTATCATCCCTAGGCATGAAAATAGCTGGTTTGTGCATCCACGACTTCATCATTTCATTAAAATCATACCTAGTTGCTGCCGAATTTAGGAATGCAGGATTAAGGGGTTGAACAACTGGTTTTAGGGTGTAAGCTCTTATAAAAACCTCAGGGCAAAATGTAGTCAGTTGAGACCCTACGCTATCATTAAAAGACTGGTCCTTAGGGTTAGCATGGTTGATAATCCATTTGACCGCGTCAGTATAGGGAAGTATGGTTGGTCTAGCTGCTATAGCATGGAGTTGGGAATCCCTAATTTTTTCATAGGAGAGTCGGTCATTTTGAATGTTGGATAGGTCATCATTATCAAAAATAGAGTAAATCTTGGACCAATCAAGATGGTAAGTTTCTAAAACCTTGTCACTAGTGTCAGCAAAAATGTCGAAGTTTGGGTCCTTGTTCAAAAAAAAAAATTGTCTAGATTTGGATCGAGTGTTGCGAGACATGATTGAAAAACTGGTTAATTCTGATAAACGAATAAACACAAATCAACAACAATTCAAACTAACAAAAACGTAAGAAAATTGAATAAGAAAGTGACACGAAACCAACCTGTGCAGACTACAAAACGATGAAAATAACCCCTGATAAAAACCCACAGTAAAATCCAAGCAGCAGGTAAATTTGCAAAAATAGAAATGATAAAAGAAAATAGAAAAAATGGATATATTTATGAATTTCACCGGGTAAAATATGAGCCATAAGATGAAAACAGATCAACGGCTGAGATCTAATTAAGCGAGGTGCAGAAAAGGAATTGCAGGCGTTTATTTTGCAATTTTATACATTGTTTCCGCAATCCGCAATTGCGGGTTGCAGGTTTCAGAAATACAAACCACACAATATAACAATATGACCTTTCCCCAGTCCGCAATCCGCAATTGTGGGTTGCGGGTTGCGGAAACGCAAAATGCGAACTCATTATTCAAACTCTTTCCGCAATCCAGAATTGCGGGTTGCAAGTTGCGGAAATGCACAGCGCAAAACCGAAATTAAAGGCCTCCCCGCAATCCGCAATTGCGGGTTGCGAGTGCAAACAACCGTGATTGTTAAAAATATTTCGCATCCGCAATCCGCATTGTAGGTTGCGAGTTGCAGAACGAAAAATTTGCAAAACTAAAAGCCAAGCTTCCGCAATCCGCATTGCAGATTGCGGAATGACTTGATTTTTTGGGAAAATCAAAGCTTTCCGCAGCTCCCAAAACACACAAAATCAAAGGGAAATTTCAAAAGGAAAACTACTAACTTGATCAAATGAAAGCAATGAAAATGTGATGAAAACCCCCAAATGACCATGGAATTTAACCATTACCTTTGCATATAAAAAAAAAATGGGGCTCCTATATTTTATTAAAACATGGGATTTGTTCTACCTACAACAAATGGCAATTGGTTGGGACAAACCAATTATCTCTAAAAATGAAATCTGTCATTACAAGGAAGACATATCTGCAAGCTTGATATTTTAACCTGTAATTCACAAAATGTTCTCATAAAACGCAATCAAAATAGAAAAGTTAGGCATATGATTGATATATCCCCATCCAAAACCATTTAATGATGATGTTCATATGACAAAGCAATCTTAGAAGCAAACAGGAATCCCTTACCATTATGCAGTCATAGGAAGGTAGTTTGTGATGAGCCTTAGAGCAGACTAAGAGCCATTTTGGGTTACCAAATCTTGAATCACCTTAAAATTTATTAATTATTCATTTATGTACAAAAGCATTATTTACAATATATACATTTTCTTTTCTCTTTTCTCTTTTCTCTTTTTTTTTTGAAAACAACATAAATATGTACAAGCAAGACTTATGTTGATATAAGGCCATTTCCCTGACTTGGTGATCAGATATTGGTAATGCCATTCACAAACCTGACCTAGAAATTGAACAAGCTAGCTCGGTAAGGAGACTCCCTGTCCTTTAGCTTTTGACACTAAAGAAAATTACCATGGCTTGGTGACCATAAGTGGTAATTTCAATCCAAAATCAGACCCATAATCATGGTAGGGATGGCTTGTAATAAGACCCCCCTTATCCTTATATACAACAAACTGTCTATTGAGATATTGTAACTTCAAAGAATATTATATTTGTACTTTATTATTCCGGAGATGTTTCATTCCTCCGTGAAGATCTTATTGTATATCCGGAGATGTTTATTCCTCCGTTGGAATGTGGTAACTTGGGTTATTAGACTTCCCTAGTGGGAGTCGGCCCTGTATGTGTTATGTGGGTCAAAGGGTTGTTATACCACCCTAGTGGGGTCGGCCCAGTCAGTTGTAATGGGGTATTTAACCCAATGGTTAAATACGAGCCTACATGATTTGTGTAAAAGAAAAGTCGGAGTAGTGTATAAATAGAGGAGGTGTATTCCTCATTTAACACACACTCACTCACTTGAGAGTGGCGCACTTATGAGAGAGAGGTCTTCTATGGAGAAGGAGGAGCTTATGCTCAGGGTTACATCTTTTGTATTTGTTGGTCATCTATATTGAGGAATCTTTGCTGGGTTTTCTACCCCATGAGGGTTTCTCAGGATAAATCTGTGTCTCTTGTGTTTATGCTGTGCTTGTTGTTTCTTCAGTGATCCTATATATGCTATTATTGTGAAATGGAATGTAATGCTACTATTTTCTGTCTTAGAATATTAAATATTAACATGGTATTAGAGATAACCTGAAGGAAGGCAATGTATGGCACTTACGACACTTGCTTGACTTGTGACAATTTGAAGGTTTGGGTTTTACATAGCAAAAACCAGTCATCGTGGAACTTTTGCTATAAATCCATTTATGCGAAGGTTCAGGATCTGAAAAGTTTACAGGCCGTAGATAACATCCCTAGGTACCTTGTGTCCAAAGGGCACCCTCAGATTCGTTGTACTTTGTGAGTTATGATCAGTACAAGTTAGGGTTTCTGCCTCTTCCAGATCTCAAAATCAGGTGACCTAGGAAAAATGGTCATAACTTGGGCTAGGAAGCTCCAAATGAAATTTCATAAAAAGTGACAGGTATTACACAGACTGTAATATATTTGGAAACTTTTTCAGAGGCCGAAGTTAAACTAGTGACACGTGGCACGCCGTACAAGTTCGCTCTCATGTTTTATCCCATAAACAGGTCACGTTGTGACACTTGGCATAACTCTCTCTCAGAAAATCCAATTGAGGTCAGACCTGTCAGGATGGAAAGATGACTGGTCAGGCTACCACAAAAAAAAATTTCAGACCCTATGGAGCGAAAAGTTCAGAGTTACAGCAGAAACAATCAGGTACATATTTCTGTCAAAACAGAATTACTTTTGGACACCTTCATTCATGGCTTCCGAAATTTAGGGTTTCGGAGAAAGTTAGAATTTTTGGAATCGGAATCCACGGCTGAATGCTACTCAGGAAAATTGAAATTTAGATTCCAAGATTGAATTTTTTGGTTGGGTAGAAGACCGGGCTTGATCAAACCCAGTTCAAGATTTTGATCGGAAAGATGGAAAATTAGGGCTTCAGCAAAAATTGGAATTTTTGAAGTCTGTAACCATGGCTGGAAGCTCCTCAGAAAAATAAGAGTTTAGAGCCTTGGATCAAACCTTTTGATTGGGCAGAAGGGTGGGCTTCATCAAACCCTAGTTCGGGATCCTGTCCAGAAGATCCAGAAGTTTCGAAGGCAATTTTGAGGGGTCAAATTTTGGAGATTTCAAAATTGAAGTATGCTAGTTTGATCAGCTCAGCAAGACACATCCTTCCATCCATTCAAAAGTGTGAAAGTCAAAGATTGAATTTTTAGGGTTTCTCTAGCAAACCCTAATCAAGCTCCAGATCAAGTTTCAGGGGGAGTTGAGGCTAAGGCCTTACATAAGAAGACTACAAGAAGTCTCGACAAGTATGACTGAAGGAGGTTCAGGTATGTCTTGAAATTTGATTCCTGATTAAGTTCATAATGTGTTTGTCTTCATATTATTTATTAGTACAATCTTGATTAATGTTAGAATTTTCTTATCACCCTAGTAACAGTATGAATGCATGTGAATGATCGAAGACATTCATTGATTAGGGCTATATGATTGTACTAATGCATTATGGTGTTGTATGAGGTTGATGTTGTCTGCTAACAAGATACAGGTACATCACGAAAGACAAATCAAGTTCCATGACCATGACAACATGAAGACAAAGACTCATCCATAATCTCTGTTCTACTTACGAGGTATGTATGACTTTGTTATATTTTGCTTAACCTATGAGATATGCAGGTTCTAGCACAGGATCTCTAAATCATTGAAGAGAACAAAGAAGATATTGTTTAGGTATGTTAGACATAACTAAGCAGGTATACTAATCCATGTATGTTTTCCTATGTCAAGATAGAATCTTACCTTGTGCTAGGATCCCTTATATAAGTATACGTGGTATGATTGGTTATGCTTATTCATAAAGTTAGTAATCAAGGGTTTATGCATATTATGTCTCTTATCTTAATGATTTAACTAATCAGAAAAGTACTATGATCAAACAAGAATATGCATGAGTAAAAGAAGACTTCCTTGAAACCCTGAATACTAATGATCATGACTATACATATTCAAGATTATTTAGAATTAGAATGTTTTGATGATATTGAGAATATACTAATGAATGTATGTTTGTGTATGAGATCATGATGATGACACTAGTGCACACTTGAGCATGCACAGTGGTACAAAATGAATAGAAGTTCAAAAGACATATAGAAGATCGAGCGGGAGGCAACCACACAAACATAAAAGATAAGTATTTGAGTTGTTATTTGAAATAGTAAATGATATTGCTTGTATGCATATTTGTATTCCTAGAATATATCATGCTGAGTGTAAACATTCATAGAGCATTGAACAATATACTACTAATATGCATATGATTGGTAAGTTGGACAAACATTCCATTGTTGCTTGTCTAGAATGAAACCTCTTTGCTGACATGCTGAGAGCTGTGCACACTCTCAATAGTATGTTCTGGTAGAGATGGAAGGCATCTAGATAGCCACTGTATGCATATAGGTTATGGAAAAGTGTTCTGCCAAAGTATTGGTCAAGATAGTTGCATAACTATGTAAATGATATCTGTATGCATAATAGGTTATCATGTCAACATGATTTGATGATTATGAAGCATTACTAATCATATACTTAATCTTGATTTGTAGGAAAGATCATGAAGAATGACAAATACCGAACAAGTGATGGATGGTCAACAAAAGATTTACAAATCAAACATAATATAGAAGGATCGTGGCTAAAAGATTCTCTTAGAAAGAGGAAGAGAATCATGACGAGATGTTTGCTCCAAGTGGCTAGATAAGACCATTCTCTTAATGGTGTAATTAAAGAAGAAGTGTGAATCAGGTTCTGTATGGGTACCCAGGATCGATAATCAATTGATGAGCTTAATGATCACCATGGGTGATGTGGATCTCAACCTTTGCTACAAGGTTGAATATGGTTTCTATACACAGATGACATGGATGTAATAAGGAACTCACCACAGAGTTCGAATGATATTGAGGCTCATATCAGTAGACCCATCTGACGAGAGATGACACAGATAGATATGCAGAAGATCACTCAATGTAGAGTGTGAATGATGTTCAGTCACAAAGGGAGAATTGACAGCTTCTTGACAAAACTTGGGCTTTACCAGAAGTAAAGTTGATCCTAACCTTTACCTTAAGGTTGTGGATGATGAACCTATCATACCATTATTGTATGAGGATGATCTCTTTCTAACAAGGAATGAGAAATAGATCATGAAAAGAAAGAAGAAGATGGCTGCAGAAATGAAAATGAAAGATCTCAGATTGATGCATTACTTCCTAGGTCTAGAAGTATGGCAAGGCTCAGAAGGAATCTTTCTCAACCAGGGAAAATATGCCAATAAATATTAAAAGGACTTGATGTGTTGGAACGGCCACTCTCATGGATTCCAACTTGAAGTTGTTAGCTGATGACTTATTAGAGTTAGTGGATATAACTCTGTACAGAAAAATTATTGGGTCATTGATGTATCTAACGAATACTAGGTCAGATATATGCTTTGCTGTGAAACACCTTGAGACAGTATCTAGTGGAACCTAGACGAGTTCACCTGATAGCTGCAAAGCATGTGATGAGGTACCTAAAGGATACAACAGACTTTGATCTATGTTATCTTGGAGATCATGACTTCAGATGGCTACACAGATGTTGATTGGGCAGGAAGTGTATCAAACAGGAAGAGCACATCGAGAGGATGTTATTGTCTGGTATTAGCCATGACCTTGTGGTTTAGCAGAAAGCAGTCTAGTGTGGCTCTCAGCACAAGCGGAATATATGGCTGCTTTCTCTGCTAGTTGTGAAGTGGTATGGCTTCAGAATTATTTGATTTAGATATAGACCCAACTGTGATCCTATGTGACAAACAGAGTTGTATCAAGATGGCAGAGAATCCAGTGTTCCATGATAAGTCAAAGCACATAGAGATATGACAAGATATGGTGCAGAAAGGAACTATAAAGTTCAAATTTGTAACAAGTTACCGATGTACTAACCAAACCTCTACCGATCCGATGTACTAACCAAACCTCTACCTCAATTAAAGTTTTCCGAGACAAACTTAATATAGTTCAGAAGGACCCTCCTCGAAAGGGGGAGTGATGTGATCACTTATGATGAGATTGCCTGCATCGACAGTGAGGTCGATGATGTGGATACCTATATTGGTGATGCCGATAGAGAGGTTGGTGGATAGTCGTTAGACAGGGTCTAAGGTGACAGAGGGATTGCATCATCCTTGAACACATGTTCTAAAGAGAGCCATAGACAGATGTCTCCGAGAAAGAAGAGGGATTGTATCATCCTTGAACACATGTTCTAAAGAGATCCGTAGACATATGTCTTCGAGAATGAAGTCCTTGGTGGACATGTGAGGATTGAATCATCCTTGGATTTCAGTCCTAAAGTGAGCCGTAGACAGATGTCTCCGAGAAAGAAGAGGGATTGTATCATCCTTGAACACTTGTTCTAAAGTGAACCGTAGACAGATGTATTTGAGAAAGAAGAGGGATTGTATCATCCTTGAACACTTGTTCTAAAGAGAGCCGTAGACTGGGTCTCTAATAATGAAGTCCTGAATGAACAGGTAGGGGATTGTATCTTCCCCGGACTTCGGTCCCAGAATTGAGCCATAGACATGATGTCTCCGATAATGAAGTCCTAAATGAACAGGTAGGGGATTGTATCTTCCCCGGACTTTGGTCCCAGAATTGAGCCGTAGACATGATGTCTCCGATAATGAAGTCCTGAATGAACAGGTAGGGGATTGTATCTTCCCCGGACTTCGGTCCCAGAATTGAGCCGTAGACATGATGTCTCCAATAATTAAGTCCTGAATGAACAGGTAGGGGATTGTATCTTCCCTGGACTTCGGTCCCAGAATTGAGCCGTAGACATGATGTCTCCGATAATGAAGTCCTGAATGAACAAGTAGGGGATTGTATCTTCCCCGGACTTCGGTCCCAGAATTGAGCCGTAGACATGATGTCTCCGATAATGAAGTCCTGATGAATAGGTAGGGGATTGTATCTTCCCCGGACTTTGGTCCCAGAATTGAGCCGTAGACATGATGTCTCTGATAATGAAGTCCTGAATGAACAGGTAGGGGATTGTATCTTCCCCGGACTTCGGTCCCAGAATTGAGCCGTAGACATGATGTCTCTGATAATGAAGTCCTGAATGAACAGGTAGGGGATTGTATCTTCCCCGGACTTCGGTCCTAGAATTGAGCCGTAGACTGGGTCTCCGAGAATGTAGTCCTAAATGAACAAGTAGGGGATTGTATCTTCCCTGGACTTTGGTCCCAGAATTGATTCGTAGACTGATGTCTCCGAGAATTGAAGATAGGACTGCATCGTCCCTGGACCTCAGTTCAAAATGTACGTGAGAGGACTGCATCGTCCGTGAACTGGTTTCAAAATGTACGTGAGGACTGCATCGTCCATGAACTGGGTTCAAAATGTACGTGAGACGACTGCATCATCCGTGAACTGGCTTCAAAATGTACGTGATGGGATTGCATCGTCCCTAGACATGAGACTTGTCTTAAAGTGATAAGGATTGATCATCTTGGAACTTGATCTGGATTGTATCATCCATGGACCTATGTCCTAAAGAGAGCGGGATTGATCATCCTATAATATGATCGTGTGTGTTGCAGGGTATGCTGCTATTATGACTGATGAGGATACGTTTATTGATGTATTGATGATATGTATTGATGAGGATACTCGTATGTATACTTGTATTGATGAGGATACTTGTATTGATGATGTGTATACTTGTATTGGTGTGGATACTAATACTGATGATCTAGATGACGATGCTGCTGATCGTATTGATCTAGATGACGATGTTGTTGATCATGTAGATCGAGATGATGATCCAGATGCTATAGATCGAGATGATCCAGATGCTGTAGATCGAGATGATCCAGATGCTGTAGATCGAGATGATCCAGATGCTGTAGATTGTGATGATCCAGATTCTGTAGATCAAGATGATCCAGATGTTATAGATCGAGATGATCCAGATGTTGTAGATCGAGGTGATCTAGATGCTGTAGATCGAGATGATCCAGATGCTGTAGATCGTGATGATCCAGATGCTGTAGATCGAGATGATCCAGATGTTGTAGATTGAGATGATCCAGATGCTGTAGATCGAGATGATCCAGATGCTGTAGATCGAGATGATCCAATAGAGATGATCCAGATGCTGTAGATCGAGATGATCCAGATGCTGTAGATGGAGATGATCCAATAGAGATGATCCAGATGCTGTAGATCGAGATGATCCAGATGCTATAGATCGAGATGATCCAGATGCTGTAGATCGAGATGATCCAGATGTTGTAGATCGAGATGATCCAGATGCTGTAGATCGAGTTGATCCAGATGCTGTAGATCGAGATGATCCAGATGTTGTAGATCGAGATGATCCAGATGCTGTAGATCGTGATGATTGTTGACACCCAAAAAGTGCTCACTAGCTCATTTCCCTATTCATATAACCCATTTGTCCACTTTTCCACCATCTGAGCCTCTGAAACCAACAAAAGGTCACCAAAAGACCTTACTACACCCCTTTTTCCCACTCAAAAAGATTATTTTTCCTAAAAAGCATAAAAAACCCTCAAAAAGGGTCCAAATTCCCAAAAATTAAAAAGGGAATAAAAATATTAATTTTATTCAAAAAAGGAAAAAGGAGGGAAAAGTACCTAAACCATGTTGGTCAATACCATTTGGTTTCCACAAAACCACAAATGGTATTCTCCACCACCAAAACCTATAAAAAGGTGGTAGGGGCTCCTCATTTCACATCCATCCATTATCTCATCCTCATGCTGCCGAAATCTCCCTTGAGTATTTTGGCCATTACAAGCAACCTTGGAGAAGGAGACCTCTTGGAACTTGGAGCTACTTATCTTGGGAGTTGCTCTACATCAACCTTCACCATTGGAGGTATTACTATTGCAAGCATTAGCTTGCCCCATTGTCAATACAAATTTATTTTTTCATATTTTCTTGTTCTTGTTTTTAAAAATATTTCCATTATTTGCTTAGATTCTTGCATAGATCCATGATTAGTTTTGTTTAGATTAGTTTCTTGTTTAATTCTATTGAAACTGCTGCTACTAGTTAGCAGGTGCCCATAGCACTAAGCCTGGTTGCAAAACCGGGCCAACAATGATTCAGATGTTGTAGATCGTGATGATCCAGATGCTGTAGATCGAGATGATCCAGATGTTGTAGATCGAGATGATCCAGATGCTGTAGATCGAGATGATCCAGATGCTGTAGATCGATATGTTCCAGATGCTATAGATCGTGATGATCCAGATGTTGTAGATCGAGATGATCCCGATGCTGATGATCGTCTGATGACGATGATGATGATCGTGAGGATCCAGATGTTGATGTTGTTGTAGCTGTTCGAGTACTGCAGAAGATAAAGACTCAGTACTGAAGATGTTGATGTTCCAGTATTGAAGATGTTCCAGTAACTGCTTGAGTTACTAATGATGTTGAGAAAGCTTCCAATGATTTATAGATGTATCATGTATGATGTTGATGACTCCTTGCTCGTGCAGATGCTATTATAATATCCTTCTCGTTAAGGGGGAGTGTTGAGATATTGTAACTTCAAAGAATATTATATTTGTACTTTATTATTCCGAAGATGTTTCATTCCTCCGTGAAGATCTTATTGTATATCCGGAGATGTTTATTCCTCCGTCGGAATGTGGTAACTTGGGTTATTAGACTTCCCTAGTGGGGGTCGGCCCTGTATGTGTTATGTGGGTCAAAGGGTTTTTAGACCACCCTAGTGGGGTCGTCCCAGTTAGTTGTAATGGGGTATTTAACCCAATGGTTAAATACGAGCCTACATGATTTGTGTAAAAGAAAAGTCGGAGTAGTGTATAAATAGAGGAGGTGTATTCCTCATTTAACACACACTCACTCACTTGAGAGTGGCGCACTTATGAGAGAGAGGTATGCTATGGAGAAGGAGGAGCTTATGCTCAGGGTTACATCTTTTGTATTTGTTGGTCATCTATATTGCGGAAGCTTTGCCGGGTTTTCTACCCCATGAGGGTTTCCCAGGATAAATCTGTGTCTCTTGTGTTTATGCTGTGCTTGTTGTTTTTTCAGTGATCCTGTATATGCTATTATTGTGAAATGGAATGTAATGCTGCTATTTTCTGTCTTAGCATATTAAATCTTAACACTGTCTTAAACAGAAAAAACAAAATTTATTAATACATAAATTACAAGACACTACCATGGCTTGGTGACCACATAACAGTAGTGTTACTCACCGATGTTTTGTAGATCACGAATGGACCGACCTGTGATAGGATCTTCCACCTTCCAGCAACAACTAAAAGTCATCTCCCAAGTTTGGTGGCTTGATGTGGAGATGACATTCCACTTAAAAATCTATGAACCCAATGGGCTGGCTTGTAACAAGACCCCCCATCTTGAAATCTACAATTACTAAGGTGAATTATTTTTAAGGTGATCAGAGTGGGATCCATAATAGGTAAGTCTAACAAGACTATGAATATATGCTGCCATTCACTAATGAAACATAAGGCAAGAAAAACTAATTACTTCCTCAACTTCAATTGATCAAATAACACATCCATAAAGATATTGATCGAGGTGGAAAGGTATCAATCAAAGCTATAGAAATATTGACTGTTTAATTTCATGAAAAATATTTTCAACTACAAACTGAGAGGAATAAAAGCTGACACTGTCTACCTTAGAAATTCAGACTTAAGTTATCCTGAGACATACTGGTCAAAGCCCTTTTCCAAAAAGTGTGGGCATTATTCAAAAATAAAACCAATGTACAAAAGAGAAATCAAAATGAACATAAAGCAGAAAACGCAAGCAAACCACACTTTATGTAAAACGAGTAAACCTGATGAGTCAAACAAAATACCATTGATCAATTGGACATTTACTGGGTAGGTGTGTGTGATACCTTCCGGTGTGCAACCAGAAAGGACTAGGACCAAGCTTTTGAACCTGGCCTTGGTTTGTCATCGCAAATACTTTATTGAAGAAAACCAAAAGTAAAATTATCAAAACTAATCCATTATACACCTACTCCTACACTACCCTAAAAGTAACAAAAACTAAGTGTAGTCAAATTTCCAATGGAGCCAATCTAGTAAATTTAAACCTGGAAAAAAAAAAATGATGTATCACCAATAAAAACCTTAAAAATGGAGATCCAAAAACTGGAAAAACTAAACTAAGCTCCTTATTTACGAATATATGAAAATGACATGAAAAATGGTTAAAAAATGATTGTTCCAACCTTAAATAAATTGGATCATAAAAAATGGGTTGGACATTATTAAAATGATGATTCAAAATAATTTCATCAAAATTGAGAGTGGATAATGTTTCCTTTTTCAAAATGTTATGTTTATTGTATTGAAGGAAAACATCGAAATTTGAACCTTGTGAATGATTAACTGTCTTCTCGATTTCCATTAAGCTGTTCATGCTTATCAAGTGTATTAGATATGTTTGATCTCAAATTATTTGACCGAACTAACTTTTCATTTAAAATTTGATTTATAGAAAAAGTATGTTTGGAACAAATATTTTGAAATTCAATCTCAATTTCAGCCAACTCATCCTCTAAAGACTTATCATTCTCATTTTGTTCATAACAATCAGAATTGAAGGAAGAAGAGAAAGAATTTTCAGATCTCAGAAAATCAGTAAAACCAACATGTTCTTCAAAATCTGAAGTGTAATTACTATCTTCATAATTTTCCATTATAAGATCCATTGTTTGACTAAATGATGAAGAATGATATTCCTTATAGGAGCAGGACCTTTAAAATCTTTAAAAATAGATGAAAAATCCTCTTCATAACACTCAAAATCTTCATTTTTATTGCTAGTTAGATCATTATGATCAAATTGAGAAAAAGGAAAATGTTCAAAATTTGATTTAACAAATTGTTCATTACATAGATTGGAAATATCAACATTAATCTTTTCTTCAACAATTTCAGATTGAGATTCCAAACAATGAAGGGAAGATGTAAAATACTCATCGTACTTACATTCATTTGAAGGATAAAAAACAGGATTGGAAAGACTGTTGGGCTCGCTTATCCTAAATAAACGGTGTGTCCTTCTTCAAAAGTCGCGCGAAGCCTTTGGTAAGACTAGCATAATTCACTATAAAACGTCATAGAAAAGTGGCTCTTGCTTGGAGGCTCTGAAGTTGAATTATGTTACGCGGGGGAGGAAATCGAAGTATTGCCTCAACCTTAAGAGGATCAACTCTTATACCCTCTTGTGAAACTACGAACCCTAAAAGACAACCCGTTCTCACAACAAAGATGCAGTTGTTAGGGTTCAACCAAATCTTGTAACACCAGCATCTTTCGAAAATGAGGAGGAGGTGCTTGGGGTGGTCCACTCTCTTACGAGAATGGCCAGCAAGATCGTCCAAGTAAGCCTCTACTATACGCTTAAGGTCATGAAACACATAGGTCATAGCACGATGAAATGTAGATCCGGCGTTTTTAAGGCCGAAGGGCATGTTCCGGTATGCAAATGTACCCCAAGGACATATAAAATCCATTTTATGTTGGTCCTCGAACTTTATCTGGATCTGATTATATCTGGAGAAACCGTCCTTAAATGAAAAGACCTCGCTTCCCGCACAGGCATCCAAGATTTGATCTATGAATGGTGTGGGAAAGTTGCCTTTCGGACATGCGCGGTTCAAATCTCTAAAGTCTGTACATACACGGATGTTCCTTGCTTCTTATCTACAGGAATAGGATTTGTCACCCATTCAGTAAGGGGAACCGGGTAGATGAAACCAGCTTTAAGTAGTTTCTCCACCTCTGCCTTAATCGTGGCTGCCTTTCTAGGATTCACAGCACAAAGTCGTTTCCAAACTAGATTAGCATTAGGATATGCCTTAATCTCATGTTCGACAATGCTAGGGTCTATTCTTGGCATCTCCTCATATGACCAAGCGAAAACATCTCGAAATTCCTTAAATAGTTCGGTGTATATACAGATCTCATCGGGAGAACAATCAGCACCGATATAAATGTTCTCTATCTTTCTGGGCATGCGAGAGATGTTGATCGGTATGGTTGGGGAGATATTGGCCATATTCCCCTCTGTGTAAGTCCCATGGGAATCCAAAGGAGCCACAAGGTGACCAACCTTCTCTGCAAGAGTCGTCCTAAACTCTTCTCGCTCAAGAAGATCGAGGTTAGGAAGAAAATAAGAGCGATGATGCAAATCTTCCCAAGGCCTCTCACTACCACACATGGTCTCAATGATGGCTTCATCTAAAGGAAAAGTACCATCAAGACAATCATGTGAGCAAGATGAGTCAGCTACCCATGCTGGCAGTATAGAGGGATCTTCCTCCTCTGTCCTGAAGAGGATGGATCCTACTCTGTAGTGGATTGTTGAATTTCATGGTAAGCAAGCTCAGCTGCAGATAACGACATAGCCATTCCAACGTGCGAAATGTATTCACATGAGGCACTCATGGATGGCAAATTCCATGAATCATTAAAATATGAGGTCTGGAAAGGTACATTATTTAATGAGGATGGCACACTATTGGAAATGGTTCCAATAAAGGAAATTGGTGCAACAAAGTTGAATGATCCCATCAAGGATGGATACAATCCTACACCAATGTTCCCAGTTGTCGGCTGAGAATATTTGATCTGGGGAACAACAGTTCCTGGCGATGCTACGGAATTAGAACTAGGGAAGTCTAGTTGATCGACCATCACAATTCTTCCTTCATGAGGAAAGCAAATAACTCTAAACAAGGAGGATACGATCGCTTTCATTGCGTAGATCCAAATCCTACCTAGAAGAAGGTTGTAGTCGATGGGCGCATCAACCACCTCGATTTCAATAGGCACGGATTTCCCACCCAAGTGGACTTCAGGGGAAGGGAGAATACCATGCGGCCTAAACGACCGACCATCAAACATAGTAAGCATGGTCATAGATTTTGATAGGGGAGGACAGCCAAGATATTTCCAAAAATCCAACAACATTACTGAGGTGGAAGCACCTTCGTCAACCACCGTTCGTTTAACAAATTTATCTAAGCACCTCACATGGACTTGAAAAGCCACATGGTAAGGCAAGCGAGGATGGATATTAGTAGTGTCAAATTTAATGACGCTAGGGCTACTCTCATCCTGAACTCCCAAAGCAGCTAAAAGGGCATTCCTCTACGGGACATGCCTGTAAAGCCTCAAGAGCCGACATGGCACATGGAGTTTGGCCCAAATCTTCTACAATGGAGTAGTTATGGGTGACTCAGGAATTGAGATTGTGCGCCAAGCACTTAAGAACACCTTTCGGTATCAAGGGCATAGTAGTGGGCTTCTTGATATGCAAAGAAGTATCAAGAGGAGGAGGAGGATCATTCCCCATATTCGGCTGTGGTGCACCATAATCACATTGACGAGTAGCAACACTAACCTGAGATTGGACCATGTTCACGCATCCATAGCCACCGGCATGAGAAGAATACGTCGTAGTTTCATTAGTCCCATAGCCAGTGACAGGAGCATTTGAAGCCATATTCTGATGATGCGGAAGGGGATCTTTCAACATAGCTGAGCTCTGTGCAAGATGCTTCGATGCTTCTTCAATTCGAGGACACAAGTGAGTCATGTGATCTTCCCCACAAAGTTTGCAAGGGAATTTCACCCTACGTCTCGGCTTATGGTCCCCACCAGCATTTCTTCCATCCCAAGGAGGGTTGGCATTCTCTTTCCTAGGAGTGTTTCGATTACTTCCATTATTCCCATTATTCCCACCCTTACGATTGTTTCTCCCCTTCTTCTTTCCACCAGGTTGTTGGTTACCTGATGGGTTGGTCGTCTATATAGAATGGACATCGGACGATTGGGTAGGAGTGGACGAGGCGTGAGCCTGTCCGGGGGTAGACTGGATAATAGACAAATTTTGCATTTTATTTGTAACCAATTCTACGGGTCGAGTAATCGTGGATCCAACAATGTCGTTGACATGTGGTCCAGGAATAGGCTTAAGCTCATGACGTGAGCGCGGTGCGTCGGGAATGATATTGTACAAGATACCAGATTGAGCATAGAGTAAATCTAGTTATTGGGCTTTGAATATAGCTTGCTCCTCAGTCGTGATGCTAGACACTGAAACATCCTTAGATATGTAGGGAAGAAATGACTTGAGGAACCACTCCAACAGAAAATATGGAGGAATGTTGGCTTTCACTAACCTCTTCCGTCGACACCACTCTTGAATGTGATCAAATATGTGCATGGCCTTGTTCTAGCGGAAGGTAGATAAAAGTTTGGTGCCAGTATCATAACGAACTGACAACTGAAAGTGATCCAAGAAAACCAAATCTATCTCATTAAAACTCCTGTAAGTGCCCCCAGGCAACTTGACATACCACTTCACGGCTGCCCCCATGAGGGTGCATTGATATAGTCTCAGATGAATAGAGTGGTGATTTAATGAATTCGAGGAGCACCAAAGGTGAAAAGTCAGTAACATGATCACCCGGATCCTCACCATTCTTCCCTTTGAACTTCGGAATGTCAGAAGGGAGCTTGGTAGGGACTGGAGGCCAAGAAGGATCGTGACACACCGGATCATTTGTGAGCTTCAAAAGATCTGGTAGATTCAAACGAGCAAGAAACGGGAGTTGTGGCTGTGAAGCTAGGTTAAAGGCTCCCAAAAGAGGCTGACCTTGCAGACCGTAGGGATGATATGAACCATGACCATGACCATAGGGATGATAGCCTCCTCCGCCCTGACCCGTGTAAGGGTACGAAGGTATATATGTGTTATAAGCACCATAGTGAGGAGGGTTATAGTAAGGTCCAGAACCGGCTGCATTGTAAGAAGGATTACCACCATAACTATGGGGCATATAGGTGCTAGTTGTAGCAGGAGCAGTCGAGTAATGACCATAAGTGTAGGGTATGTTCCCCCCCCCAGTGTTGGGAATGTGCCCACCCCCAGTGTTGGGAATGTACCCACCCCCACTGTTGGTAATGTGTCCACCCCCAGTATAGGGTATGTGCCCACCCCCAGTGTTGAGAATGTGCCCACCCCTAGTGTTGGGAATGTACCCTCCCCTAGTGTTGGGAATGTACCCACCCCCAGTGTTGGGAATGTGCCCACCCCTAGTGTTGGGAATGTGCACACTCCTAGTGTTAAAATGGACATGTTGGTTAGAAGACATGGTCGTAGTCATGGGTATATGCGTAGAATCATGCGTGTTAGGTTGTGTGATGTGAGCCGTGTTATGTGAAGTGTTCCCACTAAAATGAGGGGCAGTCCTAGGACGCGGTCCTCCTCCCACAGCTGTAGAAGCTGAAGGGATATGACCAGACATAAATTGAAATGGAGCAGAAAAGGTCACGCCACCCCCTGAGGGATCAAAAGAGGTTGTGCTACCCACAGAGGGAGCATAATAGGTTGCGCCGCCCCCGGTGGGAATAGTGCCTGCAGCTCCAAGGCTAGTGTTAGCTTGACTACCCGACGAAGTGGATGTAACATTCGAATTAAGACTGAGCATACCAACTAAAAAGGGATTACTAGTCGAAAGGTTTGTGGTGTCATTAAGATCTGGCATCCCATATCGGAATCCCTGAGTGTGTGTACCATGAGATGGGTTTGGCTCCAGGGGTGGATACGGCCCAAAACTTGAAAAAGTGACGTGTGGGGACGAACCTTCCTCTCCGACCTCCCTAGGGGTGGAAGGAACGGTCTGTCCATCGACCTCACCCGACGGAGTCACGAGAATTCTTCCCAGTGTTCCAGATGCAAAATTCATAATGTAATCTTGAAGTTCGTCAAAAGTATCAAAAGGATCGGAGGGGATCCTTCGGCGTCTCTTATAAAAAGGACGTGCTACCTCATCGGCTGGTAGACCATCCAAACGAAGAGACCGACAGAGAGGTGGATCTTCCTCCACGATAACTCCGAAAAATCCACTAAACTAAAATCCCTCTAGCGGCCAACTAACGATCAAAGAGTACACACCTAAAGAAACTACAACCAAATGCACACAAACAGGACTGGCTCAATGGACCTCCCGACACTACAGTCGGTATGTCTCTCCTACGAGAGGCTTGAGACTCCAAGAATATAACCAGAGGTAACATAATCAGTTATAAGGGCTCCTAGACTTCACTGCGTGCACAAGGTCAAATCCCTATATAGCAGGCAATTGTGATGTCCAACCCCTATCTGACTCAGGACAATCGCAGAATAAGCACAACGAATTCCCTATGTGATACCTAGGTAAAGAAACTAAGGTCACAACGATATAACCAATGCTCAGGCGGACAGTCATAGGTGGGATCCGTCATATGGGAAGGTTATCTAAGCCCAAAACTCAAGAGGTACAGATCACTCAAGAGCCCCCGTATATGAACAAATACTGGAAGTATATCCCACGTTTAGCTAGTATTGGAGGGCTATCTCTGCAACCAACCTCCCGTGACCTCATGCTTAACTCTGGTTTTAGTAGAGCTTCCTAAGAACAATGATGTATACCATGGGTTTCACCACTCCCTGGTCAGACACATAATGTTGGTTCAATAGTCTTGGATTGTTAACTCACAATGATCTATTCCAAGACTCTAAACCTAAGCTAGTTGGTGCACCCTATAAAATGAAAATCATTTCTAATCAATTTTAAGATTAAGCGTTGACTTTAATGGCTGTAATTACTCAAAGGATATGGTCGTGAAACTGATGATGTATAGGACTTAATGGTATGCACAACCGAAAAACACTAGACTCATCTATTCAATAAAAAACATGCCACTAATATGGCAATCAATCCAATGGTTCGAAATAAAATGCAATCTCTTTAAAGTTTCAATGCACAAGCAAGTCCTAGATGAAATCACAAGCACTCTGATGCAAAATGCAGAACATAAAGCAAATATTTTTGTATTTTCTCTTATAAAGGCAAGGAAAATGCAAAACAATGTTTTTTGTATTTTTTCAATATAAGGAAATGAAAAAATGCAAGCAAAATCTAACTATTCAGTAAAGAAATGCAGAGCATATCAAATAAACAATCCAACAAAACCCAAACAGTAAGATTCAGCCAAGTTAATGAGCTATAAAACAAGAAATTGTGAAAAATTAAAAGCTCAAAAACAAAAAGAAAGAGGAGTTTCTGGTCACAAACAGAGCATGGAATAGTCAGGAAACAGGCCAACTAAGACTCCGGAACACTCGGAACCAAGCCAGCAACTACCCAAAGCCAAAAATCAAGCAATCCCGGACTTGTACGTGACTGTCCAAAGAACAGCAGCGGGTAGATGCGGGCTACAGTTCACACAGGGGCGGGTAGACGCGGTCAAAACTAGGTTGACCTGCATATAGGGAAAGGAAAATGAACCCAAAAAGAGTCAAACAGCCCAATAAAATCTAGTTTTCTAATGTAAATCCTGACGGCCAATCAATGACACAGAAGCTCGACAAACAACAACTCAAAATAAGGAAAAATGCCTAAAAATCCCCAAAATGGAGGTTCTCCCCAGCGGAGTCGCCATTTCTGTTACGGAGAAAACTTCCTATGGCTTGGGGTAGACCACAACAGACAGCTGACTACCAGAAAATAACTCAATTCCCAATGCAATGTTATTATAATGAAAATGCTAATATATGGAGAGTCAAACCAACCTTCAACCGGATGTTCGAAGTAGATCCCCGTTGAGCTTTCAATCTCTACACTTGAACCTGCATATTAGTCTCAACAACAAATACAAGCAAGTGCATATAATATGTGAAAGATATTAGCATAATCGATAACATGATCCATGATATCATATGCAAATGTAGCCCAATGTAATTTAAACAACATTCACAATATCAATTGGACGAGAAAATGAGTATTTCCATTAATTAATAACAAGAAGTACATGATATGACCTCTTGCCGGCAACCAATCTGAACCAAGAACTGGATCTCTCCACTTGTTCCTCCACCACTTCAATCCCCCATGCAATTGAAAACTCAAACTATGAAAGGAGTTTGGTAGGTGAACATAAGGAGTTCACAACAACAAGGATCAATGAGTGTAGACTCAAGTCCCGTCAAAAATCCACTAGAGTTATCTTGCTCTCTCTTTTTCCTCCCTTCCATACACCATAAGAGCTCAATATATAGCCTTCCAAAGGTAAGTGAAAGGTCGAATTGAGTCGTTTCGAGGTATATGGAGGGCCAAAGGTCACCCTAAGACCACTTTTTGGGAGTAAAAAGTAACTTTTCTATTGTTTTTACCACGTAACACGATGTACGCGGGAAAATGAAGTGCAGCCTGCGTGTACATTGGCTATAATGGAACAACAAGCATACAAGAAGAAAAATAGGGAAACTTGGTTCCTGAAGGGAAAATACTGGGTCTGAGTCAGTAAAATGGATCCTGAAGGCCAATCAATGTTGATGCTCACAAGGTGGAAAATTACATTGTAACAATTTATACCATGTCATCATTCATTAACACATATACCATGTACCAAAATAAATTTTCAATACAAAGAACACTGCACAAAGAATATGTAAAGAAATCTTATCTATATAAATAATCTTCTTATCACAAATAATGTGAGGAGACACCAATCTCCAATACAAATGTGAGCACCCACTCACTGATTTTGTTGACACCAATCAGACAGTAACACCAATCCCTTGCAAGCACCAACTTGTTGTTATACAGGAACCAACCTATGAGGACACCAATCCTCTTATGAAAACCAACTCATATTAAGTAAGCACCAACTTGCATGGTTAGGCACCAACCTGTGGAAGACACCAATCTTATGTCCTTTCCCCATCCTACCACCCATATATAGATTTGTTGTTGTATTATTCGGTCACAATCCACTCTGCACTTTTTGATCTATGTCCTTTGTTCTGCACAAACTACTGAACATATTATACTTCACATTTCCAACTCTTTTTGCACGAATTCTTCTTGTATCCTTATGTGCAAATGCCAAATGCTTATTGTGTTCTTCAAAAATTCTTCTTATAGAGTCTGCGTGATTTCTCCTTGTCCTGTAACTTCGCACACTTCCTCAAGTCATACAACCATTGATTCCCCTGAGCATTTCATATGTTCCCTAAAGCTTGCAATTTGAGAATATTACATATTTTGTGCTCAAGGTTGTCTCAACACACATCAATATTTCTCTTATTTATACCGGTCTTACTCAACTGATATGTCCACAATTTGAGGTTTCTCTAAGTGAGTGACACCCCTTCTTCCTTTCTTCTCGATCAAGCTTACAACCCCTCTTATTCTTCCGTCGACGTGCAGTTTTATATATTTACTGAATTCATGGTATTTCAGTCACTTGTCCTTATCTTGCACTGATATAGTTCCATGACTTGGTCAGTCTTACACAGGAGAGTTCCATGAATTGGTGGTACTCGCACACTAGAGTGCCATGACTTGGTGGTAATTGTGCACATACAACCTTATTTTGTAGACTTCTCCAAACTAGCTTCTATAATTCAATTCCATCACCAAGTTCAACAATCTCTTTGACGTTTGGTGGGGCTTGATGAGACTTGCATACATATTTTATATATACTTCTTCAAACTGGCTTTAAGACTTCAATGCCATTACCAAGTTCAACAATATCTTTGACATCAATGACAACACAAAGATAAAAAATATCAACAAAAAGAGAAAATTTTGATTGGAAGGGAATCAACAAAAAGATGGAAGAAAATCAACAAAAAGATGGAAACTATGTCGATCTTTCCTCTTTAGCTTTGGGAAGTTTCTATGCATGAGTGTTACGAGCATATTTACTATTGTTTTTTTCAATTAATTTAATCTTCATTTCAATGGTATGGGACCAATCATATTTGAAACAAAATTTCTCTAGAAATTAAATAAGTAAATAAATTACTAAAACTTTAGTTATTACTTTAGACATTTTGAAATATTAAATTTATTTGCTTCAAACTATTGAAAAAGTGAAAACAATAGTCTCTCCTTACCACATAGACTAATAATGTTGTTAGCATTAAACTAAAATACATTGTTTTATATATTAAAACTTACATTCTAATTACATACAGCTAAATCATCTAGATCCATAGATGTCGATTTTTACCATCCTTTTGTCTTGCAATTGAATATGTTGCAAGATGCATCATATTAAAACTATATTATAGTAGCATGAAGACTCCTTAGTTGTATGATGATAATTAAATGTGATGAGGTGGTGTAGATCTCAAGAAATGAAAAACATTAAATCATTTATTCACTTAGAAAGTTCTCAGCTTTGAAATGAGATACAGAGAAAGTCCAGACACAGAGAGTCATTGTACTTCTGCATGTGGAAGTGGTTTAATAAATATTTGTGCTATTTCTCATCCAAAATATACGGCCAATGGGATATCATCATACTTATTTGAACATTAGGGTGCATTCGTGGAAAAACAAAAAA
Organism: Larix kaempferi; assembly: GCA_027924585.1. Taxonomy (NCBI): domain Eukaryota; kingdom Viridiplantae; phylum Streptophyta; class Pinopsida; order Pinales; family Pinaceae; genus Larix; species Larix kaempferi. The sequence continues at coordinate 13,357,580 of BSBM01000445.1, read as the reverse complement.
TAATGAAAAAAATGTACGAAACCGCTAAAAGGAAATATGAAAAAAAGAATGTGCAAGCTGTTTTTTTTTCTCAGGATGAACAAACATGGATTCAATTAATTTTTAGATCTGTTAAGGGTTGAGAGAGGAATGTAAAATTTCTCAGTGTAAATATTCTCTTTATTTAAAGGTTACTATAGAACATCCTTAGTTAAAGAGTAAAACAACTACTAGGCTCCACAACAACTAGGAAGATTAAGAAAATAAAAGCATCTGAATGCCAGCAGCCAAATTATATACTTATACTTAGGATTTCTATATGTACATCCAAACAGTGCAATATTTTAGAGGCATGTTGAAAGAATGCTCAAAAATGCTAAGAATGCTATAAAGAAAGATCCCAGAATAACATAATTGAATATAAGAAGATGAATATAAAATATAGATTGTCATTTTTAATGATGTCATGCATACTATGTTATCTAGAAATCAGAAAAATTATAGTGGTGGTGTTGAAGCAACTAAAATTTTACTAGCACTAGAAGTGGCATCCTTTTCCAAGAGCAATACTTAACACCTTATTATATCTATGAAAAACATACAATCTTAAAGATATTTCTCTTACCTTAATCACATAAAACAATGACATCTCTAGCCTCATTTGTATTCATTCATAACGAGTTTTATCAAGTAAAAACAGTCAGTACATAGTTTAACAAAAATAAACATCACTAACTTTAATTACCACTTTGAAGACATTTTGAAATATTAAATATATTTACTTCAAAATAATGAAAAATGTGATAAAATAATCTTTAATTTAAATTAAATTAACAAATCAATATGTTTTTTAATTTCTTTAAAATTTTAAACATTGTACTTTCAAAAGACCAAAACTCAATTGTTAAAATGTTATTTACTCAACATTGCATATCAACCTTATATTTACAAGTTCTGAATAAATAAGCAAAATACAAAATACACACCATATAAACAATGATTCTCATAAAACATCGAAAAGTTGTCATCATGAGCGATTTTTTTAATAAAACATCGAAAGGTTGTCATCATGATCGATGTTTTTCCCATAAAATATAGGAATGAGTTTTAACCTTTTTTCTTCTTTTTATTTTTCAGTAGAAAAATCATTTTCTTGTTATTTTATGAAATCAAAGAAAATGAAAAGCTCATACAATCACAAAACAACTGGTATATTAAAGCTTCCTCCATTATACCTAGTAAGGTGCAAAATACATAGCAAGCTTATTAAGGCAGATAACAAAAGACCAACAACCTCCAAAACAAAAACCTTAAAACTATGAACAGTCAAAGTCTTTTAGTCAATAGCAGATCCAAAACATATCATACCACAGTAAAATCTACATCATTTAAAATTGACTAAATAGGTCAACAAAACCTTCAGAAAAAATATTCCCATCCATAAATTCATCATAAAACAAGTAACCATATGAACTATCCAATGTTTTTTTATAGTATATTTGCTTCAGCATTATAATTCCTATGAATATGAGCAAAGGATAGCTAATAGAAATATTTCATCAAAAACTAGATCCAACTACTCCAGTGGTGCACATTCAAGACATGCAAGTCATACTTTCCCTTGGCCCATCGGATGATAGATTTAGACTCCCCATACACCTATAATGAAGCAATTCCATTCAAATAAGCCACCTGAAGAAGGCCCCATAAGGCCAGTAGCTCCACTTTTGTATTGGTACCCATCCATCCTCCCATCCAAAGCTTAAATAAATGATCCTTATTGATCATAAGTAACATCCCACGGCCACAAACACCTTCTGTCGAGGGTCCGTAAAAAAATCTGATCACAAAAGAAAAAGTGGTAAGAAGGATCCTTCGAAAAAATAGAAGGCTTGTGGGAAGCTTCAATGAAAAACTCTTTATAGAACCCAACACACTTCAAAATACACATCTGAATATTTGGAGTTTTATTATCAAATATTGCCTTATTGCTCATGTTCCAGACTACCCAGCTGAAGAAAATAGGTGACAATTTATGTTGCTTGTTATTTTGATACCAACCATTGAAACTATTATCTAAGTTACCAAATACCCAAACAGATGGGAAATTTATATCATCACATATTTTCTGCCAAGCTATTCTAGTGAAAACAAAACCAATAAATAAATGTTCCACGGACTCCTCATACTGCTTACATAGGACACAAAATCCTGGACCTTGCTAACGCTTATGCATTAGATTACTCCACGTCAATAAAAAGTTCTCTAGACTCATAAAAAAAAAAGCTTTAGTGGTATCTTCCACTTCCAAATCTTACCGAACCACCACTTTTCATCAAGCTAACTCGAAGAGGCAACAATAGAAGTATATGCATCCTTAGCTATAATTTTTACGGAATACCTATTCCATCTCCAAACGATTTTATCCTCCTCTTCTTCAATTAATATGATACCAACATTGTTTAGAGCTTGAATGTATTTATCCAATTCTTCTTCCCAACTTCCCCCCAATCCTAAATCACTTAAATGAAACCAGTAACGACCATTGTGTCTTAGCCACTAGGGTCTTCTAATATGGTCAAGAGTAACAAAACCAAACACACCCAGATAATCCAAAATGTCTGCAAACAATGAAAATTCCCATTATTACCAATGAAAGGATAAGTACTGATCAAGAAACTTCTACCATTACCTACAAGCCACAAAACCCATCAACTAATCCAATGAAAAATTCTTGTGAAACCATTCCAGATAATAGAGGCACCCTTGATGGATTTCACCTTGGATCTAAACCAACTCATAGTAGAAGTATCTTTGAAGTTATTTTCCTTGAGCACAAAAATCCACAGACCACCATCGAACAGACCCCGCCACAAACTCTTCATACACAGAGAAGCATTAAACCACCTTATATTCTTAATATTCCATCCACCACAAGACAACGACAAAGAAATATGTTCCTAGGAAACCAGATGCAATTTATGCTTCTTATCATCACTTCCCCACGAGAAATTAAAAATATTTTGTCTAATATGGCTAATGATTGTTTGAGGAATTTTGATCAGCAAAAACCAATAGACCAGGATTACCACAAGAATAGAGCAAACCAGAGTAAGTCTTCCACCCGTAGATAAAAATCTATATGCCCAATTTCCAATTCTTCTTTCAATTTTTTCACTAACCACTGCCAATATTCAACCCTATAGTTTTCAGCTTCAACATATATCCTAAGTATTTAAACCCAGAATCTAAGATTTCCATCTTATAAGGGAAGAAATAATAGATCTAGTCTAAAATATTCTCATTAACATAGTTATGATAAAAGGTGGATTTTTCCACACTTATCTCCATGCCAGAAGTTGAACAAAACACTGAAAAATATATCATAAAAGGTATTCCATTCATCCAATGTACCTTTACCAAATATGACTACATCGTCAACAAATAGCAAATGTGTGATGTGAAGAGTAGAGGAATTTTTTAAACCTATTAATCTTCCACTCAACTTTGCTTCCGCAATCCTCATTCTCAACCCTTGAATCACAAGTAAAAATAGAAGATGAGAAATGGGACATCCCTATCTCAAACCCATGGAACTATTAAAAAAACTAGTGGGAGAACCATTAACCAACACTGCAAAGTTTGTAGACGAAACACAAGATAAAATCCAATTAGTAACCTCAACCAAAAGTCCAATCTGTAATAGAAGAAGTCTCAAGAACACCCAATTTATTTTATCATATGTTTTTTCCAAATCCAGCTTAAGAATAAGCGTATTAAGATTTTTTAACTTCACTTAATGAATGAATTCTTGTGTGACACCAATTGCATCTAAAATTTTCTTGTTAGAAAGAAACCTAAATTGTTCTTTAGAAACCACTTATGAAAGATTTGTCTTGATCCTATTTGTAATTATTTTTGTCACCAATTTATAAATCAAATTGCATAGAGCAATAGGTCTGAAGTATGCAAAATTCTATGGTTTATCCTTTTGGGGGATAAGGGAAATGAATGTGGAATTTATAGCCCCCGACATAAACCCTTGGGTTCTGGAAATTTCATCAATCGCAAGAAGATCATTGCCCATAACATAAAAAAAGTATTAAAAAACTCCATGGGCCAACCATAAGGGGCCGAGCTTTTGTCTTTTGCAAACGTTTTCAAAAAAAATCCCGCTTCCTCAATGGTGATAGGTCTACCAACTTGAAGGCCCTCCTCCTTTGAAAAAAAGGTTGTATAATGCTTGATCACTTTCATTTGATTACCAATATCATCGGAACGAGAGTCTTTAAAGTGATTGCTAAAGATATATTTAGCAAGTTTTTCAATATCCTTTTGTGTTGAAATCCAATTCCCTTCCATGTATTTTATGTCCCATATGGAATTCAAATTCCTTCTATCGCTTGCATATCTGTGAAAAAAATTAGTATAGTTATCTCCCTAAGAGATCCACAGAGCCTTTCCATTTAATCGCCAGGTTTCTTCCTCCCTTTTCAAAAATTAATCCTTCTTAAATTCAAGATTCAACAGCTTACCCCTTTCTTCTCTAGACAAAACACCTGTGATATTACCAACCATAATTTCATTGATACTAGATTCAATATCAATAAGAGTATCTTTTGACTCCAACCAGTTAACAACAATCTTCTCCAAAATTTTAAGTTTAAGAATCAGATCATCCATCTCCTTCCATCTTCCCATACTGTCCATTCTCATCCATGACAATCTGGCCAAAGAGAAAAAAAGTTCTCATCTTTCAGTCAAGACTGGTTGAATTTAAAAGGGAACTTTGTTGAGATCAATTCCCCTACCAATTCCAATGCAATAATATTATGATCATAAATATTTGAAAATATAGTCCAAGATTTGTATCGAGAACATAAATCAACTATAGATTCTAAAACCAAAAATCTTTCAAGTCTTTTTCCTATACCCTCTTCCCCAAGCCTATTGTTTTTCCAAGTAGGGCACAACTTATTGGGCATGATATCCACTAGATTATACCTTTGAAAAAGCTCCTAGAAATAGCCAGCTAAAGGATCCACAGACGATTTTACACCCCAATTTTCAAAAGAGTGTAAATTTAAATTGAGATCTCAGTAATAATCAACTTCTTAGAGTTTAAAATCCCACTAGACTCTTCCACCTCTCAAAATTATCTATGATCATGATAAGGATAATAACAATTAAGGATTTTTATATCTTGATCAAACCCTTTTAACTTCACTTCTAAGATTAAGCCATCACACATCTTAAAAGGATATAGAGCACACATAGCTAAATTCCAAATAGCAAGTAACCCTCCTGACTGACTAGAAGCATCAATAACACTAACCTCCCAATATTTGAAAAGTTTTAAAAATATTCATAGGGTTTTCCTCCTGAAGACATAGTTTCTTAGATTAGATATAAATCATCATTATTAAGCTGAATGAATCTCATGAGTGCTTGAAATTTGGGGTTCCCTCCTAACCCCCTTACATTAAAGGAAATACACGTCATTAGGTAACTGTCTTAGGGGGCATCAAAGCTCTAAGGGCCCATTATCAAAGACAGTTTCAGACTTGTTTTCTTCCGCTTCTATTAATCTCAAGGATAAAGGAAAATAATTATCCTTACTCAACCATTCTTCCGAGTCCAAATTCCCTTTTTCTTTCTCAAATTTTCTTTTTTTTTCCTTATAGTCACATTCTGGTGGCGGATTGATTTTATAGGCGCAGTGTCAGGTTTATCTGAATGCCTATTGACATAAATATTGATAAGTGTTTTTACAGTATCCAAGGGGAAAGGTGAATTCCTCTCAGTCTCATATATTACCTTCCTCGCTTCTCTTCCTTTATCTAAACCCCCCTTATTGGGACCATGAAGTTGCGGAAAATCGACCAAAGACTCCTTATCAAGAGAAAAACTATCATCTTTACCCTGCTCATCCCAAATACTTCCACAGTCTAGCCCCTTATAAGAAGTAGGATTTCCAAGAGAATTTTTAGAATTGATAGACATAACCCACTCAACTCTAGGAACAAAGAAACCCTTAACTGATCACAAAAACCCTATTTCCACTGAATCCCTATGGGAAGGGGAATCTAAAGGGATTTCCCCAACTTCTACCATCATAGATCCCTCAAAAACCCTGCTATACCTCTCTTCAACAAGACAATTTTCGATATTATCATAGATCTAGGATGACCCCAAATCCCTAGCCAAAGACTCAAACCCCCCAACCTTCTTATCCCTTATTCTATTTGAATAATATTTTTCAACTGACTTGATAAAAAAAAATCTTTCAAAGATAAATCTTCGTAATGGGTGGGGGTACCTTTTATCTACAGCTTCCAGAATAGGGAAGGACTATTCCAAATGTTGAGTGTCCTGTGAAGAAGAGTTCTTGAGTATCACTGGATATATCGATCATTGAGGTTTGGCTAAACTGCCTACAATGCTTCCTCAAATGCTCAAATTTTATGCATAAGAGGCATCTAAAGGGGATTCCTTCATAGTCCAAATTCTATTCATAAACCTTGTCTCCCCATTTTATATTGACTTTATCCAGCAAACCCTCCTCCATATGGAATTCGGCCAAAACCCTTGCCATTCTTTTATCCCCTGAATGTAACAGATCATTTTCCATTGTTATAAACTTCCCCAAATAATTAGCAAGGTTTACGAAGATCTCTTTAGACCATAATTGAATTGGAAACTCGGGAAGCAAAAGCCATAGATATCATTTTGTGACCTTTTTCTTCTTAGGTTTAAAATCCACTAACCGTCTCCAAAGAAAAAGTGAACCATCTCTAATCACCCAAAGCCTATCAAGGATAGATAGAGCATGTTCTTCAGAGAGAAAGATTAAACAAAACCACCCACAAGGAAGGATATGGACTTGAGGAAAGTACTTGACCAACAAATTCCATGACTCAGTTACCCAAGCTATTATTTCTGACCTATTCATATTGGTGTATTATAGTCTTCCAACCAAATCTCTTTTCGAAAGACCCTCCGCTCTATCCAACAAGATATCCTTTCCCACAGTAAAGTACTTGGAACCCCTGACTTGACCTTAAAAGATTTAATATTTCTCTTGAAGCGATCCCTGTCACCAGTCAACTTTGAAGGCTTCTGCAGTAGAATGTATTCAATATCACCACCTCCATGAACCGCATCAACCTCCCGCCCCAATCGCAGAACCTATTTCTTAGAGAAAAAGACTGGTTTTTTAATCTCACCTGCATGTAAATCCCTAAGGTTAACACCATCTCAGCGCAATGAAGATTAAATATTTTCATCAAAATCTTAAAAAACAAATATATATATATATATATATATATATATATATATATATATATATATCCTCTTTATATTTTTATTTTTAATATGGAAATTTTGATTTTGTCATGGTCTAGTTGATTTTCTCTCTTGTTAGGTAAACTTTACTCGTTCATGGTTTTTTGGGTTCATGGTATTTGGTGGCTCATTGTATTGCTTGTGAAGAAACCTATTTAAAGGTTTTGAGGATAAACCTTCTTTGTCATTATGTGTGTGCTTGGTTTAATCATTATGTTTTTTTTGTTTATTATATTTTTGCAAAACTTTTTTATTTTTGTATTATATGAGGCGGAGAATTCAATGTTTCATATAGTTATTATAAATGTCATTTAAAAAAAAAATCAACTATTATTATGACGGTAAAATTAAGGTTTAAACGTCAAATGAAAAGTAATGTTAAAATTAAAACTTAATATAAAATTTTCTTCACGTGTAAGGTAGGACGTCAAATTTCAACCTTGGTTCCCTCCCTAAATTCTAGTTCAGACACATGTACTCTTGTGCATTGCCAAAGTTTCCTTAGATAAAACATCTCCCTTGAGTGGTGAACTCCTTAAAGATATGCATAAAAGAGATGTCATCAAAAGTACCCATTACCTCCTTAATACTCAATCCTTTTTCTTGTAAAACTTTTAACAAGATCCATATAGCTATAAATCATGATGTATTATTTGTGCTTATTTTTAATATGAATTTAAATTTAAAATAATGAGAACCTTAAATGAAGAGTATAACCAGTAATCAACACTCTCCATGAAAATAGCCAATAGGTTTTTCATGATTTATACTGCTAATTAACACTCTCCATGAAAGTAGCCAATAGGTTTTTCATGATTTATACTTGGCATTTCTAGCATCATCTATTTCTTCTATTTTGGAGTATCCTTATATTCCTACATAACTAATGGGACAATATATGCCCTTTTACCTTCCTTTCCATTAACCATTCCAGCAAGCATTCCACCAAATTAGGCTTCAGTAACCAAATGATTAAGTGACTTATTATCTATTTTACAATGTAAGAAGTTTGTTTAACAAAGCTACAAAGAGTAAAATTCTCACTTTCAATGGACCATGCACCTTTCACACTTGTCTCCACCACCATTCCCTATCCCCAACCCTCTCTTCTTAAATTTTTCCTCTCAGTCAATTTTTGTTCATACTACCTCCATTCTTGAGCCTCATCAAATCCAAGAATCCTCCTTTATTCTCAATTTCTTGCCATTCCCACCTTCCAAGCAATCCATTTTCCCACTAAAAAAATACATTAACTAAAACTCTCCATATTATAAAATCTTCATGAATATATTTCATTTTTTCTTCTAAACCATACAACCATTAAAATTCCTTTCAATATTCTATTTTCATCATCCTAACCTATAAACAATTATTGAAAACCAATCCCCAAAAATTATATTTCATTTTTTCATCTAATCCATACCACCATTAAAATTCCTTTCAATATTTTATTTTCATCACCCTGCCCTATAAACAGTCATTCAAAACCAATCCCCAAAAACTATTTGTTGCCAGGGTTGAAAACCAACTTACTTTATCATATACCTTAATTAATTAATTATATATGTAAGAAAAACAAAGTATTATTTATTAAAATATTTATAGAATTAGAATTTTATTTAATATTAAAAACTAAAAATTATTATCGCTAATAATTTGTGTTGATATAATGAATATTCATAATAAAGGAAAAATAATTTATAATATAAAAATAAATAAATAAAATAAAATAAAAAAAATCATATACTTATAAGATAATAAAACAAAGTATATAAAAATATAAAATAAAGTATTTTTTTATTAAAATAATTTTATAACTGAAATATTTTTATTTTTTAATGGAGGAATGGTCACTTACTCCGAATAAGTTGAGGTGATTTGACTTCATATCAAGCAAATTGTCATTGAAATAAATTTTATATTAATATTTGTTATTTAATTTAATTAAATATTTAATAAATTAAAACTGTTGATTTCACTTTTATATATATATATATACTCACCATCTCAAAATTTACTTTAAAAATATCAATTTTATTTTAAAAATATAATTAGCATATGCCAAGAATCCATTAAAAATAATGACATGATTGGTATAAAATCAATAGAACTCCTTGCAATCCTGTTGAGGGATTCCATATACAATTTGTTTCATTATTCCAATAGACTCAAGAATTTATATTAGACTCTAAAGAATTTATATTCTTCTCATCTTGGGAGTATATGGAATGCTTACTGATCATGATTCCGAGTTCTAGGGATTCAAAATCATATTTCTTTATTCTCTCACCACAACATAATTGATAGATAGAACTTTTTGAATTGAGATGATTTCGAATCAGCAAATAAAATAAAATTATTTCTTTGATTCAATGGAGCTGTCATTATTTTTTATCCTATGTTATCATTAAAAGTTAAAAGTTTTAGAAAAGTCCAAAAGTCAGCAGCTCGATCCATGAGTCAGCACTAATAACCAACATCCAATAACGTTGTTGTATTCCTGAAAAAACTCGTCACTTTCCATTATTCATTGCAAAAAGCCATAACTGCAGTCAATAAAGACCATTTAACCTCATTACGTTCAAGTTATTCTTGCAAAAAGAAATCTATCAAACCAAAAATTAATACCTATATTGTGATGTCTTTCCATATCAAGAACACTGAATTCATGGCTATTTTGATTTATTTTATTGGTCAAAGGTGCTTCGATTGATTTAATAGCATAATCATATCTCAGTTACCGTCATTATAATCATTTAACTGCCATAAATTTATCACTAAGATTTGAATGCTGATTTTCTAAACCTAGAAAACAAAACACGCAAAAGCCAGTTGCAAATTTAAAAGTACTGAGTTGGCAATATCATTGAGATTCCCATGTGTAGTATCATGGACCACCCCAACTTCTTTTTTTCAGCTTTTCATAGTGATCAATATACAGTGGCGAGGCCTGGTTTTGCTCGTCTTTGTCAACCAACCACCATACATGACAAGACACTGATTACAAAAAGCCAGAATCACAGACTGACCCACTTTGAGAAATTCACAAATATTAATTGATAGAACAGAATATGTTTGCATGAGTACAAATAAATCCATGCGTTTATTTAAACAGTGGGAAGGCATATACCCTATATAACAGATAAGAAAAGGTACCAATTATATGGCAATTAATACTTGGTTTTGGAGGTTACACAGACTGCAGAGTACTGAAACAGATAATTCATCAGTTGAGATTAATGAGAGGGAAGAAGCAAACAAATATGTTTGAATTCAAATACCATACCAGACGAGACACGTGGATATACACCATAAAAAGCTTTTGATGTTTTCGTTGCAGACAAATAATGAATTTAATGAAGTTATTGACCAGATCACTGGAAGTCACAGAAATATGATCTGTTTATAGAGAAATATGATCTGTTGGTAAGATAACAATGGAGTTTTCTTAGTATAATATACAGAGATATATTGGCTGTATTGACTCATCTGACAGCCAATTTTGAGAAAACAGTATACTAACAAAAGTAGAAGGTACTGTGTCCAGTTCACCTGACGTAAGACATGTGCTTCTCGTCTTTCTTCTGGCTATTGCTTATTTATATGTATGACTTCAGCAGCCACATGATCATCCCAAGTAACCCCAATAATTTGAAGCTTGAAAGAAGATAGAGACATTTCTTCCCCAATAATTTGAAGCTTGAAAGGAGACAGAGACATTTCTTCCCACTCAAAATTTTGTGACCACTAAGTTGTATGTGATTATTAACTATTTCCATGATAGATACATCTACCTTTAATTATTAATATAAATCAACTTAAATGGCTATGTCAAGAGCTACTTAGTTATATTTTATTATAGTGTGTTAACAATTATGAGATAATGAAAATTAATAAGTTTTAAAGGGAAAGTTTGATGGTGTTTTTTAATAATGTAATTATATTAAAATTAAGATTAATGATTTATTCAGTTTTGTAATTTATAAACCTAATATGCTTAGATAGATTTACAATGCAGACTATTCCTTAGATATTGATACTAAACAAAAGTATATATATTGAAAATGTATATGACATATTGTTTAAAAAATTGATGTTAATAGCTTGCCCCATCACTACTGAGATCGAGGTTGAAAGGTAGGCCTAAGGACCTTAAAACTAATTCAACAAAACATATTTGGCTTACTGTTGTCATAAACAAAACAAGACAAAGACATAAAGGTACTTAGAGAGAGGCCTTTGATGGTTTCATTCCTATGTTCAAATCAGATTATGAGTCCAAGATAATACATTCATGCTAGGGAATTTGGAGAGAGGTCTTTGATGATTACATTTCTATGTCCAAATCAAATAATGAGTTCAAGATAATCAAATAATGAGTTTAAGATAATATATTCATGTTAGGGATTTTGTTGTGTGGGATTTTGGAGAGAGGTTTTCGATGATTACATTTTTATGTCTAAATCGGATTATGAGTTCAAGATAATATATTCATGTTAGGGATTTTGTTGTGTATCTTCCTCATACTATCCTTAGGTGGCTTTGAGTTGAGGCTTGAGTTTTACTTAGTTACTTTGTTTCCAGACTCTTACAAACTCGAATTGAGGCATCATGATTCGCTTCTAATGTCTCAACTTCTCTGAGTATGGTGTCCTATGATTTGAATCCATTTTTTTCATACCTTGGACGATCAAAGACTTAACTAGCCAATATATCTCTAGCATTTTGGACACTTTGGTGTCACAACTTTGAGAAAAACCTGTGTTTGGAATCCAACTGAGCACTTCCCTATCAACCTTCTATGTTGAGGTGAAGTCCCTCCTTGATGATGCTCTCCATTCCAGTTCACAAATCCCCTTGATAAAAACTTCAGAATGAGATTTTTGTAAGTGCCTGGCTATAAACAGCACTTCCTGTTGGGCTCAAGGAATTTTCCTTGAGGTATTCCAAGGAGGAATGTTTACCTTGTGGGTGTGAGGCACCTGCAACAATTAATTAACAAGAATACGCGAAATAGCAGAAATGACAGAACTCAGAATCACTTTTGTATTGATCACAGGCCACTTCGAGGGGGCAACCTCCTTTGAGCAAGCTCAATACAATAACTTCACGGTGCCTTCATAGGTCTCAACACACACTTATATACTAATTCGAGGCGCCAATACTATGGGTCGAAACCATGGGCCGTTACAAACTATGGATTAACAATGCTACGGGCGACTTACAAAGCATATGCGCCAATAACAATAACACAAACTATTGATCAACAAATACTACGGGACGACTTACAAAGCATATGCGTCCAATAACAACATACTAACAAAGTAAAGACATGGGTTCCTAACATCCCCTCCCCCTTAAAAAAAGCTTTGTCCTCAAAGCTTTAGATGTGGAAATTGCTGTTGAATCTGAAGGAGTGGTTCCCATGTAGCGTCCTCTGGTTGCATGCCGTGCCACTGAATTAAGACCTCTGTGATAGAGCAAGAGCGAAGCTGACGCGTGCGCCGATTGAGGATGGCCTCTGGCTCCAAAAGGATGGATCCTTCATTATCCAGTTCGGGTAAAATCGTTTGTCTGCTGATGTTGGTGCCAAGAACTTTCTTCAGACAAGAGACATGAAAGACTGGATGAATGCGGGAAGAAGGAGGAAGTTCCAATTTATAAGCAACGGACCCAATCTTCTGAAGAATCCGATATGGCCCATAGAACTTTGGAGCGAGCTTATGACGCCCTTTGAGTTTCAAGGAGGATTGTTTGTATGACTGGAGACGAAGAAAAACCATATCGCCGACTTGAAAAGTGCGCTCCGAACGGTGCTGATCAGCTTGTTGCTTCATGCGATTTCTTGCCATGTGAAGATTGTCCCGCAAAATGCGAAGAATCTTATCGCGGTTGCGAAGGACCGTGTCAACTTCCTGAACTGGTGAACTGGTGGGAGTGTAGGGAAGAAGAGCTGGAGGTGCCTGACCATAGACTGCTTCATATGGGGTCATTTTAGAGGCAGTGTGGTAAGAGGTATTGTACCACCATTCAGTGAGAGGGAGCCACTTTGCCCACTGATGTTGTTGTTCAGAGGTGAAGCAACGAAGATAAGTTTCCAAGCATTTATTGACAATTTCAGTCTGACCATCTGTTTGTGGGTGATACCCTGAACTCATCTGCAGTTTGGTGCCCGTGTGGCGAAATAGTTCTGTCCAAAAATGACTGGTGAAAGTTGCATCACGATCCGAGACAATGGAAGAAGGGATGCCATGAAGACGAAAGATCTGGTCCAGAAAAATTTGAGCGACGGAGGAGGCTGTATAGGGATGGCTGAGAGCACAAAAATGACTATATTTGGAGAGGCGATCAACCACAACGAGAATCACTGTCTTCCCACCAGATTTAGGGAGCCCTTCAATGAAATCCATAGAAATATCTGTCCAAATCCGTGTAGGTATGGGCAAGGGTTCAAGCAATCCTGGGAGGAGTGTTGTTTCACCCTTATTGCGCTGGCAAGTATCACATTCGGCCACCATCTGTTGAATTGTCCTTTTCATGCCCTGCCAAAAGAAGTTACGCCGTGCTCGTTCATATGTTTTGAGGAACCCAGAGTGTCCTGCCGATGGAGAAGCATGGAGTTCATAGAAGACAGCCTGTTGAAGATCTGTGCTCTGGGGAAGCACCAGACGGCCCTTGTATCGTAGAGAAGCACCATCCCAAGAGTAATGTGGTACAGCAGAAGGATTGTTGGTCAAGCGTTGGATGATTTGCGATAAGGAAGAGTCATTGACATAACCCTGTTGAACAGATTGCAACCAATTTGGAACAGGCATAGAAATAGCTGAAAGAGAACCTTGGGCCTCAAATGTGCGAGAAAGAGCATCTGCCACAATATTATCTTTACCCTTCTTGTAAGTGATCTCATAGTCATAACCCATGAGTTTGCTAACCCATTTCTGTTGTGCCGGGGAGGAGACACGCTGGTCCAAGAAATATTTCAGACTTTGGTGATCAGTCTTGATGCAGAAATGATTTCCTAATAGGTATGGGCGCCACTTCTGTACTGCATGCAAAATAGCCATCATTTCCTTTTCATAGGTAGAGGCAGCTAAATTCTTACCTGAAAGGGCTTTGCTGGTGAACGCAATGGGGTGTTCATCTTGAAGGAGAACAGCACCAAGTCCATTGCCGCAAGCATCACTCTCAATAGTGAAGGGCTTGGAAAAATCGGGCATCGCTAGCACAGGTGTAGTACACATGGCTTGTTTTAGTTGGTCAAATGCACACTGAGCAGCAGGTGTCCATGTAAAAGCATCCTTTTTCAATAGCGCAGTTAATGGAGCTGCAATCTTCCCATAATCCTTGACAAATTTGCGGTAGTATCCAGTCAACCCCAAAAAACCACGAAGGCTCTTGAGAGTCTGAGGATGTGGCCAATTGGTCATGGCATCGATTTTGGCAGGATCCACGCGAACCCCTTGTGCTGAGATAATGTGCCCGAGATACTCCACTTCCTTCTGTCCAAAAACACATTTAGACTGCTTGGCATGGAGATGATGGTCAGAGAAAAGTTGCATGACAAGATCCAGATGCTGGAGATGTTCATCCCATGTTTTACTGTAGATGAGGATGTCATCAAAGAATACCAGAATGAATTTCCACAAGTAGGGTCGAAATATTTTATTCATTAAGGCTTGGAATGTGGAAGGGGCATTAGTGAGGCCAAAGGGCATGACCAAAAACTCATAATGGCCATCATGTGTGCGGAAAGCTGTTTTAGGAATATCATCCTCATGAACCCGAATTTGATGATATCCAGAACGAAGATCCAACTTGGAGAAAAAGCGGGCCCCATGAAGCTCATCAAGAAGCTCATCAACAACAGGAATTGGAAACTTATCCTTGATGGTGAGGTGATTAAGTGCTCGGAAGTCAATGCAGAGGCGCCATGACCCATCTTTTTTGCGAACAAGAATAACTGGAGAAGAGAAGGAACTAGTGCTTGGGCGAATAATACCGTGCTTCAATAAGTCCCGAACGAGCATTTCAATCTCCGTTTTTTGATGAAATGGGTAGCGATAGGATCTGATGTTGGGAGGAACGCTGCCAGGAAGGAGCTTAATACGATGGTCTTCTGGCCTGGAAGGTGGTAAGCCCACTGGTTCAGCAAAGACACCTGTATACCGATCCAGAATTTGTTGTAGATCCAAAGGAGTAGTGGAGACTGCTGCTGGTTGCATCTGGATGGAATGGATCTGAGCGATGACACCATGTGAATTCTTCTTGAGGAGTTTTTCCATGCGATGTGAACTGATGATGCGATGTGAACTGATGAGTTTTTCCTGTCAATGTGTGTTTGTGTCCATTCTCGGAAAACTGCATCCAAAGTTCGGCAAAATCCCATAAGATAGGGCCGAGTGTGCGTAGCCATTGAGCGCCCAAAACCACATCACATCCGCCTAAGGGCAAGGCAAACATGTCAGAGCGCAAGGTATAATCTCCCATAGATATACGCACATTTCAACACTTCCCTTTGCAAGGTAAGGTGCCCCCATTGGCAATCATGACTTCAAAGTTGGAGCAAGGATGGATAAAACAATCAGCTTGTTTGGCGATCCGAGGGTCAATGAAATTATGCGTGCTACCAGAATCAATGAGGATTGTAAGAGGAAGCTTCTTGAAGTAACCCCTAACCCGCATTGTTTGGGGGGTGGTGATTCCCGCTAAAGCATGGAGAGATATCTCTGGCTGGTCATCCTGAGACGGAGGGTCACTAGGCGGTTCCTGAATGTCGACCGGTGCATCCAGTGTTTCGGGATCTTCGTCACCCATTTCAGAGGCAGGTGGAGACTCCACATCCAGGAGATAGAGCTTTTGCTGAACACATCTATGTCCCCGAGTGAATTTCTCATCACAATTATAGCAAAGCCCCTTTTCTCTGCGTGCTTGCATCTCTGTTTCAGACAAACGCTTGATAGGAGTCGATCGAGGAGCCTGCGGTATAGGTGGTCGCTGAGAACCCATATTTCGGAAGGGAACAAAAGTGGGCTTGGAGCGTTGTTGGGCTGCAATCTTGTCTTCTGCCAACTTATCCAACCCGAGTGCTTCCATCATTGTGTTGGGACAGAACATTTTGACCTCAGAGCGGATGGCATCCTTTAGACCACTGATAAAACAACTCCGGTAAAATTCATCAGACAATCCTTCGGTGTGGTTGGCTAGATTCTCAAATTCGGTTTGATACTCTCTCACAGTGCCAGTTTGGCGAAGTTTAGTGAGGGCTCTTGTGAAGTCATCAAAAGCACTAGGACCAAATCGTTGCAAAAGGAGCTGGCAAAAGTCTGGCCAGTTGGGCTCTGGATGAGCCTTGATGTACCAACGGTACCATTGAAGAGCTTCCTGTTCCAAATGAAAGGATGCCAACGGAACTTTGTTGACATCAAAAGTATTATGCAGACTGAAATACTGTTCTGCCCTATAGATCCATCCAGTTGGATCGGTACCATTGAAGCGAGGAAAATCAAGCTTCGGACCACGGAAATTGCTGGAAGAAGAGAACCCATTGTCTACT
The DNA here is from genome assembly GCA_027924585.1 of Larix kaempferi. Classification (NCBI taxonomy): domain Eukaryota; kingdom Viridiplantae; phylum Streptophyta; class Pinopsida; order Pinales; family Pinaceae; genus Larix; species Larix kaempferi. Next base: position 13,340,704 of record BSBM01000445.1, on the reverse strand, counting down.
GAAGACTCGGACTGTCGTTTGTTGTTCATAGCTGAATGTTCAAGATGGAGACCAAGAAATTTTTCATCCAGATCCTGGAGTTTGGCTTGGATGGCTGCAAGGGCTTCCTCCATGGTTTTTGCTCCTGCACGGGTGACAACCATAACCAGGGATTTTTTTTTTTATTTTTTTTTTTTGGACTGGGTAGGAAAACAAAAACAGGAACTACTTCAGTAAAGGAAAATTTGGATTTGGGAAAAAATCAGAAGGGTAATTGGGGTTTGACTCGTTTTTTGGACACTGTTGGATAGACAGGGAAGCAAAAATGAGGATTTCCGAAGCGGGGTGAAAGGATGGAAAAATTTGGCAGAGGGGAACAAAGAAGCAGAATTCAGAAAGGAACTCTGTGGTAAAAATTGAAGGTGATTGGGTGAAATCTGAGGAAGTTATGGCAAACCCTAAAAATAGACAAATGTGAGATTTCGGGTTGTAGGAAGGGGAATTGAGGATAGGGTCCTCAGGGATGAAATATGCAGAATGGAATGACAGGGGTTCCCTGAAATTTTCAAGGAAAACAGAGGTAAAACAAGGGAGATATGGAGAAAAAACTGAAATTTTTTTTTTTTTTTTTTTTTTTTTTCCAGACTGGAGCGGCTACGGCTCGATTTTTTTTTTTTTTTTTTATAGACTGGAGCGGCTACGGCTCTGCTTGCAAAATGGGATCTCCGGTTCGAAGGATTCTGGAACAACGCCGAACGGCTGGATCTGGAACGGCTTGCAAAATGGATCTGAAACGGCGCAGCAGTGATCAACAATAGTTCAGCTGAAGGTAGATATGGACCCCAGGTATGTGCGGCTTCCTAAAAGTTCAGGGTTTTCACTCGGCCACCAATGCTGTCTGACTGCTTGCGTATTGGGGCAGTACCCCTCACTCCACGGCTCAGGTAAAACTGATAACCGCTTTGCCACAAACGACAGCTCTTGGTTTACCTCACGGGTGGGAACTAGTCAATCAGGTAGGGGTCGTTGCCCTTTTCGTCGGCAGGTCCTCTCAATGGGCCAGCTACTTCGGGGTTCCTGTGGTACTCCTCACAATGAGTTTTAGGGCTTATGCCCAAGTACTTCCCACAGTTAAGCGGATAGGGATTATTCCCAAATCCGAACCTGCAACAGATGCGAAAAAAAAATTGGCAGAAATTTCACCCAGCGAGCCCAAGAAAGTGCTCTGATACCAGATGTGAGGCACCTGCAACAATTAATTAACAAGAATACGCGAAATAGCAGAAATGACAGAACTCAGAATCACTTTTGTATTGATCACAGGCCACTTCGAGGGGGCAACCTCCTTTGAGCAAGCTCAATACAATAACTTCACGGTGCCTTCATAGGTCTCAACACACACTTATATACTAATTCGAGGCGCCAATACTATGGGTCGAAACCATGGGCCGTTACAAACTATGGATTAACAATACTACGGGCGACTTACAAAGCATATGCGCCAATAACAATAACACAAACTATTGATCAACAAATACTATGGGACGACTTACAAAGCATATGCGTCCAATAACAACATACTAACAAAGTAAAGACATGGGTTCCCAACAGTGGGATTGACCACAGTGGAGATTATTAATATATCCCTCTCCCTCTGTTTTCGATGCTTTCCCTTTACAGTCCTAATGCAAGTTGTTCCCAATCATCTTGTCCTCCTCTCCTTGCCCAGGTGTCATAGAGGTGACAATTTATTGTAAAACTCCAGCTAAGATGGTTTACTTGCCAGGGTTTCTCCAAAGCCCGAGATTGATTTCCTATAAGTTGCACCATGTTCCTAGGTATGTAATCCTTTGATGCAACACTGTAAAAGTTCCCCATGATTGCTATTAACATGCTTTCTAAAGTTGGTCCATTGGATGGCTCTCCCTAAGGATTGTTCACTTGGAATGAGTAGCCATATGCTAAGCATAGTCATTTTAAGCATTTGCAAGTTAAGAAACACTATGATTTTGAACTTCCCATGTCCTTTCCACTCATGATTTCTTCCCTGCGAGCATGTCTCTAAAGCCAGGCCTGTCTATTATTACCCAAAGTGAGAAGAGTGAGAAATATCTTGACGCTTGAGTTTGTGCTTATACAAGCTAGCTTAGAAACTTTATTGCTAAATACAAGAGCCTACAAAATCCAACTCCTACCATCCAATTTGAGTGAGTTCATCGGAGTTGAAATGGTGTCCATATGCTACATGGACTTGGAGAGAATTCTTGTCATTTCAAACATATATCCCTATCATCTCCCTATGAGTAAAAGTTAATTATTATTAAAATATTATATTTTTAAGAAAATATATCTATTAATTTATTAATTAAATTTTTTTCTTTAACTTAATTAATTTTTTTTAATAAGAAATGTAATTTAAATAAATTGTTACGCAAGTTTAATTTTTGAAAGAGGTTAATACTCTTTTTAATCTACCATATGTAATGTACACTAGTTGATAATCTTTGGAGAACCGGGCTCAATTGAACTATACCTGAAAAATATATATTTTATTTGTTTAACGAGATATGACTTATCTCTATATTTATGACACAGCAGCGTCTAATATTGATTCATTAATAAACAAACTTATATTTTGAGTTTCTATATTCTTCAAACTTCATTTACATCAAATCTATTTTTATAATATATGTATTTTAAACATTTTTTTTTTCTTTATATGAAATTAAAATAATGAAAAATAAAGAAAGTTAGATTTATATTTTCATTATTTCAATTTATTTTCTGAATAATGATATACTATATTTAATCATTTTCATATATTTCCAAAAAATTACTCAATACAATATTTTTACATTTTCTTATTTTTATTTATTTTATTTTTATTTTCATTTTTTTAAATTATATTTATTATTTATAATAAATTAAGATATAACTATATCTTTTTAAAATCTCTTAATAACTTTCAAACTCAAAAATTATTGATCATAAAGTATACAAAAACATTGCCTAGCGTGAAACTCACAAACCCACAAGCCTAGCGTGAAACCCACAACTCAAAAAGCAAAAATAAAGTACATGTATGATCCATATTTTAATTTTTTAGGTTAAATTTATATTATTTTATCATTTTTAAATTTAAATTAATTAAAATAATAAATTAAAATTAGAATGCCAAATTTTGTTAGCATAGCTGGTTTTGATGGTTCTCGTTTTGCATAGAGACCCAAGTTCGAACCCTACAAGGTAATTGGGAGGAGACACTTAAAATCCAACTATGCTAAGAGTTGGTGTTGCTCAAGCCAAAACTAGCAAACCAAAAAATTAAAATTAAAATCACAGAGATGACAAATCCTTTCCATCCACAATGTTTTATGAATTGTCCGTCACCATGTTTCACTATGAAGCTCATAAGAGTTTTGGCTATATTAATTTTCTTCTTTGAATTAGTTAAAAAAGAAAAATATGTTTGATATTCTAGATTAGGATTAATGACCTCCTTATAGTGGCTAAGTTTTCTCTTAACCTTTAATTCTTTTTCGCCCCACATTTTCTCTTTAAACTTAGATGTAGTTTAATATTTTTAATGTTATTGATATTTGCAAATTGGCATTTTCGTCAATCTCCCAGTGGTTTAACCAAGCAATGGCATCTTTATACCAACTTAGGAACTTTCCATCACCATGTTTCACTATGAAGCTCATGAGAGTTTTGACTATATTAATTTTCTTCTTTGAACTAGTTAAAAAAGAAAGATATGTTTGATATTCTAGATTATGATTAATGACCTCCTTATAGTGTCTTAGTTTTCTCTTAAACTTTAATTATTTCTCGTCCCACATTTTCTTTTTAAACTTAGATGTAGTTTAATATTTTTAATGTTATTGATATTTGCAAATTGGCATTTTCATCAATCTCCCAATGGTTTAACCAAGTGATGTCATCTTTATACCAACCTCTCTTGAGTTGTAGGTGGTCTTGAGTGGATTTTAAAGCACAATTTTAGGAAGTCTCTGATCTCCCATGTTATTTATCTTGTACATGTACATTAGGTATCTAGTCTATGTAGCGATGCTCTCGATGGGGAAAGACCCACTTCTATTATAAACACTTCTGGATTTGTTCAATCTTTCTTCGGGATTATCTCGAGGTGTTGCAACCCCAAACTTCACAACCATACAAGATAATGGGAGTGACGAGAGTTTCAAATAAAAGCTTATTTTTATTCCACATCACAAATTTTGTTAATTACAATTATTTTCAAAACCAAGATATTGTCTTTATCATTTTAATTTTTTTAATAATAATAAAACATAAAAACGCAAATACGGTTAAAATATTTTTCAAACCATTTCATAAAGAATTTATGAGCACCTATTTTTGTCGTTTAATTTTTTAAGAAACCGTCACTAATTTTTATTGGTTTCACTAATTTTTATTGGTTTCCAATTTTTATATGTGTATGCCTCAATGTTTGGTTGTAGTTGTAATGTGGAGGGGCAGCCTCATCTTTTGATGTGCTTCAAGATGCTCTTCTGTGATTTGAAGGGGCATCCTCATTTCTTAATGTGGATTTGTTGAATAAAATACAAATATTGGTAAGATGTACTTGTCATTTTAAAAGATAAATTTAATAGTAATCTAAAAATAAATTTTGGGAAAATACTATTTTTTTTCTTAAATGAAATTGTTTTTATATTTACTTGGATTAAAGACTTGTTAAAAAAAATTACATAAATGATTTGTTATTTGCATTCACATTTTTTATGAAAATAATTTATTTGATTATTTGAAAATGGTTTATTTAAGTTAAATCTTACCTTGGCACAATAAAAACATGTTTCATTGAGAATAATATCAAAAATCTTGTGCCCAAAAGCACATGAGTTATGATGAATTTTTATGTATTCAAATTAATAGGTTTGCACCATTCCATAAATTTATTTTATCAAATTCTAATCAAAGTTGAGGAATCTAGACAAAAATTCTAATTCCATGAATTTTTATGTATTCAAATTAATAAATACAAAAATTCATTTGCATGAAGAATTTGTGGGCTTTCACTTGTAATAATAGTTGAGGAATCTAGACAATATATGGAAAAAATAACTTTATTAAACTTATTTTGCGAAAAGAAGTAGAAAACCGCGTAATACAATCTCGTTCTAAAAATGCAATATGTTTGTCTTAATCAATAGATTCCACAAAGGGCTATATTGTATTTATCTAAGCCTTTCAAACTCAATCCCTGCAAAATTTGGTATGTTGCATTCCATATATTAATGCGAGTATGTGTCACTTTTAAGTTTTTGTGGCATTGTTGACATTAAACTCTTTATTATTGAAGGGTAATATTTTTTATAAAAATTCATTGTTAAAGGGCAATTTTTTCAACAAAATGTTCTGTGAAGAGAAGTTAAAAGTTCAAAACGTAAAAAAAAAATTAGTGTGAAGGGCAGAGATGAAATGAAATTCCAACCCTGGTTAGGAGGGTGGTTAATTTTCTCGGTGATAAGGTAGTCGGTTCCAATTTTTTTATTTAAATGCTTAAAAACAAATGAATTAAAGTTTGTTCTATTGGATGCATACAGGTGACATCGACATGATGGGTTTTGTGCCCCAAGAAGGGGCGATGGAGCCACGTCGGCATCCAAACCATCAGTCTCTATGCATCGTATGGAGGATTTAATGCATTGTGTGTTGATTTAACACGTTCGTCGTCTACAGGATCGATGGTTTGTGTGTTGGTTTATTGCGATGGTGGTTTTGATTGTGCCACTGTAAATTCTCTCCTATTTATGGATTTATGGGCCAATCATCTATTCTCTAGTAATCTGTACATTATTCAAATTTTTTTTAAATTCTAGTTAATTTTTCATTGTTGTGTGTCTTTTAGTCCTCCTATTAGTTATTTCATCATGTGACAGTTTTTGCATGGTGAAAATATCATTGCAATATTGTATTTATCTTTATGTTGTTATTTTAAAAATCTATCATCAACTCATCAATATTCGATGTCATAAAATAATTTGGACTCTTGTTGGCCATAGGAAACCAGAGCCAGAGTACTCCAAGTAAAATTGTTGTTCACTATCTTGTGAATACTTGCATTCTTGCTAACTTGTTATCTGGTTTGACTATACTCTATTTGCAATGTGCATGAAATATTTTTTTGCCAAAGCTGCCACTAGGAAACCCAATTTAAGATTAAATTTTGTTCTACGTATCGTTACTGTATTATTAGCTTCTGCAATGACCGACTATGTTGTCTACATCTACGTGCAAAAAACATTGGCACCAAAAAAGAGGAAGCCAATTTCTAAGTACAAAATAAAAAAAGGCATTCATGGCTTAGGCAACTAGCTCATTTTTTTCTTCTGTTATTAATGGTCTCATTTTTTATTTCAAATTTTGTTTGTAAGTATTAATAAACTAAAACAAAGGATATATATTTATAGAATCAAGACAAAGCAATACATCTACACAGTTGTTGGTTCGATGGATTGAATAATTTTCTTGACAATAGCTAGATTCAAAAAACACTTTACAACTACAATAGCATCACAGAAATTTGATACCATATCAATTTTGATGATTGCTTCATGTTAATAGAGCATTTATATTTTCTAGGATTGTTGGTTCTCATATGGTAATACAACATTCATAATTTCTAATGTTGGTTTATTGAGTAGTAGCATAGAAATTTGATATGATATTTTTTGCAACTACAATAGCATCATAGAAATTTGATACCATATCAATTTTGATGATTGCTTCATGTTAATAGAGCATTTATATTTTATAGGATTGTTGGTTCTCATATGGTAATACAACATTTATAATTTCTAATGCTGGTTTATTGAGTAGTAGCACAGAAATTTGATATCATATCAATTTTGATGATTGCTTCATGTTAATAGAGCATTTATATTTTCTAAGATGGTTTGTTCTCATATGGTAATTCAACAGTCATAATTTCTAATGTTGGTTTATTGAGTAGTAGCAATGTAGCAACACTGTTCATTCACTTATGACACATATAAAGTCGTCTTTCAGACATCTAAGTATATTCTGACAAGTATCTTGCATCTAAGTATATTATGACGCTTGTATCTTGTTCTGTTTCTATTGGGCATCAAGAAAATACCATGCTTTCTATTGTTTTGTTCCTACATTGTAATTTATTTCTTATGTATCCAAAGTATATTTTGACAAGTATCTTGTTGATGGTCACTCTATATGCTAATTAATTTCGGTTAACAAACAGAGTGCTCAATATAAATTGTCAACCCATGAAAGTCTGATTGTTTCAAAGGTAACTAAGCAAAGTCTATGCCTAAACACTTCACTAGCTGACTAAATAAATAAAGAACATTCATCCTATCTAACTGTTAAGCCAAACTCAACTCACTGTGAAAGCCAATCTAAATTATCAATCTAAGAACTCAAAGGATTCCTATTTTCTTACAACATCAATCCTACAATAATTGATCTAAGAATGAATTAACTAGAATTGCTTTTGCAAGAAGTTAAATCCTAAAATATCAGATTAAAAGTAATTCAAACCATGACCTATCTAATTCAGCAAATTCTAGGAAAGATAAATAACAATAATATGCAGGATTTGAGTTTGACTGTAACAGCAATACTAATTAACACACTTGCATAGGAAAGAAAACTACTCTACACAGTCGACTGTTCACGCCACATTGTTGCAGCAAACCAAAGGGAAATTATGATTATGCAATTATCCAATAACTATTGTTGCAGCAATCTGAAAATACTACTTATTGTAACTCCACATCAACCAAAATAAATTAAAATTAAAACATCTACTTTAAACTCGGCAATCTCTGTGAGAAGGCGGGCCTTGGCCTTCCAACAGAGATGCCGCTGGAGGCTACCAAACTACTCAGCAAATAACGAATCAGGGAAACACTGCTTCTTTCATTAATGGATAAGTTCAATTACAAAAGACTCCCAACTCTTGTTACAATTCTCTTGAAAGTAATCCTAATCTTCTGTATGATCTCGTCTTCCTATATATACTGAGATAAGACAGTTCGGGTTCCTTAATTCAGGCAGCAATGAATATCTCTGATCTTTAGGCTGTCGAATATACAATGCAGAAAATAGAAACAGTTACAATGATTGTTACATTAGAATGGATTATGTTTCATAATCAATTGTGCCTTTACAATTGGAACTGATCCAACGCTAAACGAGTCTCAGTTGGCCGCGTAGAGGAATGGCTTGAGTTGTTTCAGCAACGATCCAAACCGAGCCCTGGAAATGTGCAACTGTTTCCAAGTGCTTCAGCGCCCACGTGTATCAACAAGCTGAGATTCCTGGATTCCCTGAGGTCTTTACTTACTTCTCATAAATTCATCACAAGTCAGCATCACGAGGAATAAAATTCATAATCACAAGCATTTCTAAGCATTAATGTAGCAAGGTAATAATGAATTATACATGTTCGAATACATGCATGTTCTTGGAAAAGATAATGACTTGGTTGTAAATAAAATACAAAATCAGAGAAAAAGGGTTGAATAGGAGTAAGCAAAAAGGGCATTTCTAGCACCCAACATCTCCCCCCAACTGTCTTGTTGCATGTCCACATGCAACAAATTCCAGCTAGTCTGAATCTGAATCTAACTCTAAGCTCTTTCTGTGGAGATTAGTAAGGTTAAAATAATTTTCAGGCTTCTCACCCCAGTTAAAATATCCATTGCAGGCAATCAACTCTGCCCAGCACTTTTTCTCTGCTTTCTTGGTCAATCTGTAATTGCTCCTATATTTCCTCTAGGGAAACCATATCAGTGGAAATTTGAATTTCAGCCCCAACTAGCGTGGTCCACATGTCTCCATACATTTAACGTACTTAGGCACCCTAGACAGAGCCTGCTTGAAGTTCTCAAAACATTAAGGGTCTTTTCCTCTCAAAGATGGAGAAGAGGCTTGCCACCTATGCTTACTGCCTTCCAAGGAATAAGGTTGTTGCTAGGAGATCATTCGAACACAAGTAGAGATGACCTTATGCTATAAATATATCAATTGATGAACCTTCATAGGATATGAAAGGCACCTTTCATGTTTTGCAATAAGGTCCATAGGGGATTGAGGTTCGCTTCTAATCCAGAGAGTGGAGTTGTCCTCGTTCTTCTGAATGATCTAGAAAGCATTCCACCACTTCATCTAATTGGTGACAAAAGTGGTGAAATCCCTCAAGTTAATATATCCTAGGTGAGGCACAGGGTTAGAACGAAAATCCATAAAGCATGACATCTCATGTAGATACAACTCACACAATAAATTTTTCCCACTGAAATCACTATGCAAAAAGGCCTCCAGAAATTGAGGAGAGGTCATAATCTGATAAGGTTTTCCCTCCTTCAAAGCTCTCAATTTGAACAAAGTCATATGTTCATAGAGGAACACAAAATAGGAAGGAGATGGGGATCTGCAGCTTAACAATTCCTGAGCTAAAGTGTACATCTGCTCTTTATCCTTCTGCATAGACTTGAATTTTCTCAGCTCTCTTAATTATTCCTGCAGACTTTCCCAATGGAGTTTCTGAAAAATTAGTTCTTCTGCCCATCTCTCTCTAAGTTCTTTGATGGTCTTTCTATACTCATAAAGAGGGACCATTCCTTCCTTGCACAGGTCAGCATGATTCTTCCATTTACTTACTTCGATCTTCATCAATGAAATCTCCTCTACCATCTCCTGCATTCCTTTATCCCTTGTATCTTCCTCATCCTCAGTATCTAACTCGATGATCTCCTGTGGTTCTTGCATTTTTGCTTTCTCATCAGGTTTCTTTGTTAAGGCTTGGTCTGGAGACACCAGAACCTGTGTTTCAGCATTTCCCTTTATATCCATTAGCTCAGGGACTTGCACTGCAACATCAATAAATTCTACATGTACTGTTGGTTCTTGTGTTTCAGCAGTTTCCTTTCCATCCATTGGCTCAGGTACTTGCACCGCAACATCAGAAAATTCTACATGTACTGTTGGTTCTTTTGTTTCAGCAAATTCCTTTCCATCCATTAGCTCGGGGACTTTCACCGAAGCATAAACAAATTCTGCATGTACTGTTGGTTCTTGTGGTTCAGCAGCTTTCTCTTTTAGTGCCACAATCTTAGAAAATCCTTCATGACCCAACACTTCAGGAGACTTGACAGTCTCCTTTTGTGCCATTGTTTCAGCATTGTCCTCTTTCCCAGTCACCAGTTCAGGAAACTCATTGATTTCTTGTTGTGCCACTGTTTCGAGAACTTGTTCTTGGACTCCCGATATTTGTGTTTCAGCATCCATTTCTAGACTCGTTGTTTCTGAACCTTCCACAACTTCTTCCTGTGCCGCTAGTTCTTGTGTTTCAGCAGCATCTTCCTGAAGTGTTTCAACATTTTCTGAGTGTTGTAGCAAAGTCCCTTCTAACCCTAGCAATTCCTGCACGGGGGTCAATAAATCCTGTGACATGACATTTTCAGGATTTTCACTCAGTGAATTTTTATTATCCAAGGTAGAAGGGGTTGTTCCCTCATTCTGATGTTGATCATCCTCTACTAATGGCTCTGCTTGTGCTATTACATCCATTTCTTGTCTTGATTGACCCATTTTCTAGGCGCTCCATAAGTGTGACTTTAAATCTTGGCCTTCTAAAAATCTCCCCACATTCGGGACACACAAATTCCTCATGCTCCAAATTTTCTGCTTCAGAGGGCGAGTTCTCCACCTGGTCAGCTGCATTGGCTAACGTGTTTAATCTTTGCATTGCCTGTTTCCTTCACACTTGTTAAATTTTCATAATTCACTTCAATCTGATCTAGGATCTTAACTGAGAGAACAACATGTACAGCATATCTACAGCATATCAATCATGGAGACAATAATGCAAGCACACAAGAGACACAAAGATTTACTTGGGGAAAACTATAAAGGTGAAAAACCCCAATAACTTCCTCAGAGATAGATAGAGCAATGATACAACCCAAACATAAGAGATAGACATATCCTAGTAGCAGATCCTCCTCCTCCATAAGTGCGCCACTCCTCCTTGAGTGCATGAGTGAGAAGTGAGTGATCAGTGAGTGATCAAATAGAGTGCCTCCCGCACTCTATTTATACTTGACTTGACTTGCCTTTTACATAAATCATGTAGGCTCGAACTTAACCACATAACATAATGCTGACTGGGCTGGCCCCCAATAGGGTGGTCTAATAACCCTTCAACCCACATGGCCGACCCCCAATAGGGTGGTCTAATAACCCTTCGACCCACATGACTTATACAGGGCCGACCCCAACAAGGTGGTCTAATAACCCATCAAGTATAAGTTATGACACTTACAATATAAATGACTACACTTCTGTATAGAGGAATAATACCATCTCTATAGGGGTACATACAACATACATATATGAAATACATTCTGAAGTTACATATACATCAACAACACTTCTTTCAGTACCTGTAGCTCCTCCCTAAGCACGTGTACTTCCTGTTTCAGCAATTCATTTTCAAAGAGCAGGGTTTCCATTTGGATTATCCCCTCTTCTACAACAGGTTCTTGTGGATCAGCGTATATTTATTTTTACCTACCCCTGGGTTCTTGTGTTACGAGGGATTATCGAGGCTTTAAGATTGGAATTTCAATATCTATCTCGGCTCCTTTTAATGCCTTTGTTGCAATAGTGGCTCTAGTCCTTTCTTTCTTTAATGGACTGCTTGACTGTTTCTGAGTGATGGACCTCTTCTTCCTTCCCTTTGACGTAGAGGGTGTAGGTTTTTCTGGAAGAATCATGGAGCTCCTCTTCTTTCTTTTTGATGTAGAGGGCGTGGGTTCTTCTGGAAGAATTTCAATTTACACTGGGATAGAAAAAGGAAAATTGTTCTTTGATACTGATTCCTCCCCTTCAGCATGAAGTTCCTCCTCTTGAAGTATGCCCCCTTACTAAGTAGAAGACTCAATTTCATGAATTTCCATAGTCTGATTTTCAATTTCCTCCCTTTTATCCTTTATATTGGCCTCTACTTGTTGGGATGGGTTTTCAAAAGGCTCTAGTGGGTTTAAATTTTGCAAGTTCTTTGCAGTTTCAGCTTCCCCTGAAGTCATTTCCTAGCCATTACCAGCTTCCTCAGGATCTCCATTCCCCCCCAACTAAATTTGACAAGATCTGTGCATCATCTTCCTCACTGCTATCCTCTTCTTCTTCTATAGGCACCTGGTCTACCCTGACCCCAGCAAGAAATTGTGCCCAGGGTTGATTCCTTCTCTCTAGGGCTCTCAAACCTAGCAATTTAATGAGACAATGATTGGTAATGGAGGCCTGAGGATGGCGAGACCCTCGTGCATAATAAACCATATTTTGTAAATTTTTTAAAAGAAAATAGGGCATATTGATCAATGCATTGTGACGCAGGTGGGAGAGTAGCACAAAATCGTAAGTGTAAACAACTTTGTACCTACCTTCACATGTAATGTATTTCTTCAGGAATATGGCCACTTGGTCCCAAGGGTGAGGCAGGCTTTCCAATTCTATGTCGCGTCGTTTTGGTTGAACGCTCTCCCCTGCTCTGAGGAAATCTTTGACTACATTCAGGTTGGGCCTCTTCCGGTTGGGCCATCTTCTCCCAGTTCTTGGAAATCCCATGACTTCTGCTAACACATGCTCTGAAACATCGACCCTTAGACCCCTGAATTCAGAATGATCGCCTCTTAAATTCATAGCAACCTGCAGTGTTATTTCCCCATTAAATCCACTCAACCTTTCAAAGTATGAAATCCATCCGGCCTCCTCAAAAATGTTGAAGACCTCTTTGTTTCTGCCAAGGGAATCCATTGATTCTAGCTCATGGCGAACAACAAAACTCTCCATACTTCCTTCTCCTTGATAATCTCCAATGAGACGAGCGAAAACTTTCCTAATTCAGACGTTGGAGTTGCACCATGCAGCGACAGTGCTGAACAGTGGAGATTCGTTGAGTATTTTTAGAAAGTTGGTGCATTATGGAATAAGCTCATGCTAGAAATTTTTCATGTGGATTGGGACAGGTTAGTTAAAATTTGATGACATGGATGTACAAACAGGATATAATCATGATTATTCTTCCACTTTATGCCTAGTCAGAATTATGATTAGAACTCCTACCTCCATACTTACCATGATGAATCGTCATCCTCCTCGGTGGCTTGCCCTTGTTTTCAAATCAGTTAATGAAGAAATCTTTTCACACGCGGATCCATAAATTCGGTTGTCCCATATCCCAATGTGTGTCCATGCCAGCATCAATTATATGAATAAGTGGTCGTTTAGCGGATCATCAGCTCCATTCTTTTTAAAAAAACTATAACAGGCACTCTAATCAATTTAGTGGGAGGATTGATAGTGTTTCAGCAGAGAATTGGTGGAGTTTCGGCAAGAAACAGAAGAGTCGATGAAGCTTTAACTGAAGATATGGCGGAGTTTCAGCAGAAAATTAAAAGGTACAACTGCTAATGGAAATGCGAATAAAATTTGGCCAAAAAGTGGGAAGTTGACGGAGTTTCGGCAGAAAGTGGAGATATTGGCGGAGTTTTGGCAAGAAGCAGAGAAAATAGCAGGAATTTGGCAGAAAGTGGAGAAAACAGCGGAGATTCGATAGAAAACGGATAAAATAGCATAGTTTCAGCAGAAAGCAGAGAGATTGGCGGAGCTTCGGCAGAAAGCGGAGAGGTTGGCGGAGTTTCGGCATAAAGCGGAGAGATTGGCGGAGTTTCGGCAGAAATCGAAGAGGATGGCGGAGTTTCGACAGAAAGCGAAGAGATTAACAGAAGGTTGATGGAGTTTCAACAGTGGTTTTATCCAATCCTTGACTTATCCAGTAGGTGCAGAGGACTTCCCATGATTTCATAGTTGATTGGTCCATTACAACTGTCGCATTCCTCTCGGGTCATTCGCATCCCATCCCTGCACACCATTTTCTAAAAAAAAACAATTAAATCTGAAGATAAAAACTATGAAGCAGTCCATAAACTTAAAACCAAATAATTATAAAAGAGAAAATCAAAATGAGTTTATTTATTTACAAAATTTCTTATGTAAAATACGCAGCAAACTCAAAGAGTTGGAGAAACATGAGGAGATTCTTGTTCCTGTACCAATTTACAATTTGGATCAATAGCAACACGGGAGATAAATGCATCCTTTGAGATAGGTTTATGATAAATTCATAGCCGATGACCATTAGCAAATAAAGGCATCTGATTTTCATCAATAGTGGTCAAGCGGACGATTCTGTTGCCGAATACCTTGTCTATTCTGTAAGGTCCCAACCATATTGTATGCAATTTTCCCTTAAAATCCCTCTTGAACCATGAATCATATAATAAATCCCAGTCTCCATCGTAGAATAATTTCTTTTTTATGAACTTGTCATGCCATTTGGAGCGCTGCTATTGAATTAATGTTGTCTGATGTACAACAGTTGTACGCTTTTCATCTAATTCATTTAACTGATTCAACCGGTTCCTGGGTGCCTCTGTTAAGTCCAGATTTGCTTCTATAGCTGTCTTCAGAGTTTTGATCTCAAATTCAATAGGAAAGACAACGTTCTTCCCATATACCAATTCATATGGAGAGAAACCTGTAGTGTTGTGCCATGTAGTTCAATATGCCCACATTGCTTCTGTAAATCTTTCAGCTTAGTCTATTCGGTGACTCTTCACTGTCTTTGTAGGATATCCTCAATTACCTTATTTGTGCTCTCCACCTAGCCATTGGCTTTTGGATGATATGGCGAAGTTATCTGATGTTGAATATGATATTTCTGCAATAGGGCTTCAATCTTATGGGACATAAACTACGTTCCTCCATCTCTTACTATTTCTTTGGGTACCCCAAAGCGAGTGAAGATCTCTTCATATAAGAAATCTATCACAACTTGATCATTGACTCTTGCTAGAGCCACAGCCTCCACCCACTTGGTCATATAGTCTATGCAAACCAGGATATAAAAAAAAAAATTGAAGGAGGGTTGATAGGCCCTACAAAATCCAGAGCCCATCTATCAAAAGGTTCAACCACTAATTGTGGCTGAAGCGGAATTTCATCCAATTTGTTTGGCTGACCCATCCTTTAGCAGCTGTCGCAAGCTTGAACATATTTCTTTGCATCTTGAAACACAGTTGGAAAAAATATCCCATTCTCAGTATCTTATGACAAGTTCTCTTATCGGAAAAATGCCCCTCACAGGGCTCATCGTGGCATGCTTTCAGGATACTGTGAATCTCATCTTCTCTCACACATCGTCTGATCTCCAAATCTGGTCTCGTGTAAAAGAGATTTCCTTCTATCCAGCAGCATCTCGCACTCTGTTGTATGATTTTTCTTCTTTCTTTTTTTGATAAGTGCGTTGGAAGCTTACCTGCAGCCAAATAATTAGCAATATCTGCATACCAAGGGGAGTGTGTTGAGACTGCGAACAAATGCTCATCGAGAAAAAGAATCCTCGACTGGTGAATTATCATCATTATTAGTTAGTCGGGAAAGAAAATCAGCTAGAAAAATTTCTTTTCCTGGTCTATCTACAATAGTAATACCAAATTCTTGTAATAGCAACAACCATCTAGTCACTCGAGCAATAGTGATAGGTTTATTCATTAAATATTTAATGGTTGAGTGATCAATATGCATGAAAGTAGAATACCTATTGATATAATGTCTGAACTTATTAATGGCATAAACAATAGCAAGGAATTATTTTTTTGTCACTGTGCAGTTTAGTTAAGCAGGGGCCAAATTCTTACTAACATAATAGATAACATACGGACTATGGCCTTCTTGTTGTCCCAACACTGCTCCAATAGAAGTATCTAAATCATCAAAGGAAATATGAAAAGGCAAGGCCCAATTAGGCCCTCTTAAAATCGATGTTGTGGAAAACCTTCTCTTTAGTTCTGCAAACGCAGTCTGGCATGCATCTGTCCAATTAAATTGTGCATCCTTCATTAACAAAGTGAACAGAGGAGATGCTAATTTAGAAAAAAAAATCTATGAATCGTCTATAGTAACCAACATGTCCAAGAAAACTACGTACCTCTTTCTACGTTCCAAGAGTAAGAATGTTTGCAATTACCTTTATTTTAGCTGGATCTACCTGGATTGTTGCAGCAGAGATCAAATTCCCAAGAACTATACCCTCACTCATCATCATGTGACACTTTTCGGTACTCAGGGATAGTTGGGTATGTTCACAACGTTCTAAAACTATTTCCAAAATTCTTAAGGCTTCGCCAAAACTACTACCATACAGAGTAAAATCATCCATAAAGATCTCCATACAATCATTGACCATTTCAGAAAATATTATGATTACAACTTGCTGAAATGTAGCTGGTACATTACATAACCCAAAAGGAAGCAGCCTATATGAAAAGGTGCCCCAGGGACAAGTGAAAGTGGTTTTATCTTGATCTTCGGGGGTGATATGGATTTGATTATATCCGCTAAAACCATCTAGAAAGGAAAAGAAACTTTTTCCAGACAAGGTATCCAAAACCTAATCGATAAATGGTAAAGGGAAATGATATTTTTGTGTTGCCTTGTTCAATTCTCTATAGTCTACACAAATTTGCCACTTCCCATTTTTCTTATGTACTATCACCAATGGGGAAACCCACTCGCTGTCTGAAATAGGATAGATGAATCCTACCTCCAAGAGTTTATGAATCTCTTCTTTCACAATATCTCTTAAGTTTGGGTCCATTCTTCGTTGTGGTTGGCATACTGGCCTGGAGTCATTTTTGATATAGATGTGGTGAGTACACAGTCCTGAGGGAATACCTCTCATGTTTGTATACTCCCACGCAAAGGCCCCCTTATGCTTTTTCAGCAATGTAACCAGATGTTCCAGTTCATCGGGCGCAAGATTAGGATTAATACTAAGGGTTTTTCTAGGCTCGATTTATACTGGAGTACTTTTTAAGTTCTCAATTGTTAGGATTGTTTCAGCATTACTAGCTAGGGTCTCTTCGGTGAGTTCTTCTTGTTCCAGTTCACTTAAGGTACTATACAAGATTTGATATGCGTGTTTGGTGACAAACATTAGCTCACTAATAAAACTGTTGATAGTGTCATCTTCAGTTTAATTTTTGAAAGTTAGGTCTCTCCCAATTGTTAGCAAGGGTTGAGTGCCTTCCTCTTCCTCCAAATCCATCCATAATGGAGTTTCGGCATCTGAGCTTGGTCGGGCTATAGGATATAAGGTCGGGATTTTGATATCAGTTCCATCGAAAATCGTCATGGATCCTTATCTATAGCTGATACATGCATCTGCTGTAGCTAACCATGATCTCCCTAAGAGTAATGGGTGTCCCCCCATTTACGATTTAAGCTGCAAAACAAGGAAGTCTACAGGGTATTCCCATGAATCGACGGAGACTACCAAGTCATCCAAGATTCCTTCAGGTCTGATCATAGATCTATCAGTAAGTTCTAGTATGGTAGGGGTAGGCCTGATATTAGTGAGTCCTAACTTCTTTACAGTCTCTATGGTCATAATGTTTATCATTGCACCTAAATCAACCAAAACGTTAGGGTTCTGGGTATGCCCAATATATACTATGACAGTGGGATTACCTGGGTCATCATATTTGGATAGTGGAGCATTTCCCAACATTAGTTCAGACAACTTCCCCACTACATGATCTTTAGGAGGATCCTTAGGCTTCCTTCCTGTATTTTTCACACAGAGATCCATAACCGTTTTGGCGTAGAAAGGTACATCGTGTACGGCTTGTAATAGTGGAATCTTAACATAAAGGTTTGATCTGCATCGCAGTTGGCAAGTCATTGACATTGATGCAACTTCGAAAAGTTTCAACTTCGACACGACTTCGACTCCACAGGTTATCTCTGACAAGTTTCGAACTCGACACAAATCCTACAAATCTCAACTTCGATGCACCTCGACACATTCGCACCTTCGACATGTTTAGCAACCTCACAGTTCGCGACATCGACAAGCAGCGTCGATATGCGACCAACAACTGTCGAACTTCGACAGACTGTCTCTCTATCTTCCAGTCGACTGTAATGGTTGAACTGTTGAACCATTTTAACTTCTTTGTAACTGAACGTAACGGGAAGGCACCCAAGCGTCTCAGAATTCTATATAAGCATGTATAATATTGTGATATTATGATGTCTTAGACTTGTTTGCAATAATAGAAGATCAGTTCGCATTTTTGCATATTGTCTGTGCGTATTTTTGTTTATCTGTGTAGTGTAATCCTACTTTGCTCATTCTGCTTATTCTTAATTGCTTCTGCCATAACAGAGCCGACTCATTCAGTCGAACTATTGTCCCCCTCGTGCTTCCTGGACACGACCCAGATCATTGGTATCAGAGCAGACTCAAATCAAAGCATTCAGTTTTCATGCTTAAGTTTGTGTATACACTTCTCTCGAAGTTACCTGACTTATGTCGGTTCAAACTCACTCGCAATCTCAAAATCCCAAGCAGACGCTACCTCGAAAGATGGCAGAAGAAACAGACGATAGACATGCAGTCGATGAGACAGCACAGCTTATTGAGCAAGCTCTGGCTCGACAATGGACTGAAATGTTTGCCCAGTTCAACAATATTCTCATGCGATTTGCTTCGACATCTGGAGGATCTTCGATGAGAAATCACTCTGATAAAATCAGCCCCTTCAAAGTACAAATGAATTTGGACATACCGAATCTTGAAGGTAATATTGACGCGGAATCCGTCGACAATTAGGTACTACAATTGGAATCCTATTACACTGTGAATCAACTCTCAAAAACTGAAAAGATCACCATTGCATCCTTAAATATGTCAACCTCCATGCACTGCTGGTGGGAGAACCTCTCGACAAAGATGGAGAAAAGCGGAGACCCCATCGACACATGGGATAAATTCGTCGAACACATCCGAAAGGAATTTTACCCACCGAAATACCTCTAGCAGCAGTATAAGAAGTGGCAGCAGCTAAGGCAATGGAAACACCAATCAATACAGAGTTACACTGATGAGTTCTATCGACTCATTGCTAAACTTGGCGTCCAAGAAGGACAGAAATTGTTTGTTCTAAAGTACGTTAGTGAATTGTCCCAGTACATTCAGCAGGAGATGGAATTTTTAACTGTCAATACGATTGCGGATGCTTTCCACTAAGCCAGCAAACTGGAAACCAAGCAGAAAGGAAAAGAACGTTTCACGACAAATCCGACATCAGGACGACCACCCGAAAAAAAGGCACCAACCGACTTCGACAAGTCGAAATATTCTCAGTCAACACCGCCAAAGCTAGACAACATAAAGAAGCCTTTTCACAAGAGGGAACGTAGCAAACAACCGCCAATTGGAAAATGGTGTGATTACCACCACTCATATTGGCATGATATGTCGGAATGCAAAGCTCGGAAGACATTTTTGGAAAAAGTGTGGACCTCCAACGCGTTCGACAAGACGGTGGAAGAATCTGATCTAGACGCAACGACCCTTTTGACCTCGACCACTCCATCAACCTTGACTATCGTCAACAAGGAGGAACGAGAGTGCATGTTCCATACACAGATATGGGTCCAGAGCAACCCATTACATCTGATTGTGGACAACGGGAGCCAAAAGAACTTCGTTTCTGAAGAGCTTGTGAATAAACTAGGTCTTGTTACCACTCTGCATCCTCAGCCTTATAATATCGGTTAAATGAAGGTGTTGGGTAAATATATAACATATGAACCAACATTCAATTGTCAACCCGGGAAGGTAGACTTAGAGGAACCAGCACAGGAAATGCAGGGTTGAAGAGGGAGTTTAAAGAATGTTAAACTATTTTCTGAACTACTGAAAGAAAATTGCTAGAAAGAAGCTACTTTATTCTGCTATGTTCTACATTCATTCTGCACTAATCTGTTCTACACCAATCTCATAAAACTGTTCTGCACTAATTCTACACCAATCAGAAAATGATCATATGCATGTAAAACAATGGCTGAACATTAATGGTTGAAATCAATGCTTACATTTATGCTACTTATCACTCCACGCAACTCAGCAACTTCTATCTCGTAATGCAATGAAACTCGCTATTGTAATCAAATGAAACCTCTATATTTCATGAAATATCTAGACTAGTTCCTAAATGTTACTGTTACTTCTGCACTATGAAATCGATAAGAAGACTGAACAACTGAAAGATGAAATCGATGGCTGAAAAAGATAACATTTAAACTTGAATCTTGAAATGTTAAACCCTCTGTTGCAATCAAATGAAAATTCTACTTCTGCTCTGAAATTGAATGAAATGCTACTTCTGTTCTATTAAATCGATGAGACAACTGACAATATAAACTGAAATCAAATCTTTGCTGAAAGATGATGTTCAAATCTAAAGATGGAGTCTACTGTAAATGCAATGTATACAGCTCTGCTTCCATCGAAGGGGGCCCTGCCTTCTCTGTCAACAGACTGTTCTTTAAATCAACGCATACTGAAAAATGAATAACTTACAGCAAACTCGCAATAACAGATGTCGTATCAATGAAACTTTAATTACTTTATTGAAAATAAGAACAATACGAGTGCTTGGAGATTCGATCTCTGATCCATTCTTCTATCTAATCTATGCTCTCTCTATCTCCCTTCTCAAGCTTTATTTATACATGAACAGATGGACAAGATCCATCCCAAAATTCAGAAATTCGAGCAATTACCCAGAAAACGGCCAACACCAAATCTGGCAAAACCACGTCTGTTCCGGAAGGGATTTCTCCACATCCGTTCAGAAATTCTGAAAATTTCTCTCGGTTAGGGGTAAATGGGGCCATTTGTGAAGTGGGTTTCGAACCGTTTTGAACAATTCCCAACCGTTTGTTTAGAAATTGAGCCCGAAATCAGGGTCCTGATCAAGGACGGAAATGCCATTTTGAGCAAATGACATCCTCAGAACAACACTGGATAATCTTCATAAGTATCTGGAAGGTGATGTGAATCCAAGAGAAACATCTCCACTGTGGACAGAATCCCCCAAATCGCTAGTTCAGCTAGCATAAATCTCCCTTGGAACGCCAAGACAAGCGTTGAGTCAAGTAACAAAAGACCCTTCTGTTTAAATATATAAAAAAAAAAATGAGATGTAACAGAGATCGGATTGAATTTGGTAGCTGGCCTGTGACTTCCGCATCTTTGCAAATCGAGGCTGCCTCCATAATCTTTGGCTCGCGATTTCCTATTAGTGATCTGAATCTTTGACTCTCAATCTCCGGAGGATCTATCTTCCAAATCCTTTGCTGCGCTCCCAAACTTTTAATAATATTTTCCTTTGCTTGACTTCTAACTATAATGAAACGAGCTCATCTCATTTTGCTGGTGCTCCAACGGCAATTTACACCATCAATACTTTTGACATTTCAATCTTGTTGCAGAATTTATGCCTTGCTATATAATTCTATGGCTTCAATATCCTATGTTTGTCACGATCTGAGCGATGATGTTCTTCATCTTTAGACTGGCGTGATCAACTTTTCTAAGTTGGTTCATTCTGCCATAAAAGAATTCATTAATTAAAACCCAATGATATTAAAATAATAACTAAATTAAACAAAACTAAAATCTAACTATATTGAAATCAAAACAAACAGGATTCAGCCAAAAATTGAGAAACTCCCTGCATAGGAAAGAGCAAAGATTTATTACTTGACCTATTATTAAATGAAACTTAAAGGCCCTATTATATGCATAAAACAGAGCAAAGTAATGAATAAGCAATTTAAAGAGTCACTTACCAAAACCTAACAATGTTGACCTTCAAAGGCATAACCATGCACAAAACAACACTAATAAAACTGATTATTATTTGGTTCCATAAGACTTAAGCTAGAAAATATTATACCGAATAGTCAAAATAGGAGACCAACAGAAGGATGGACAAGAACTTCGGATCACTTGACAATGCAAACTCACCTACTTCATAAAAAAATTTGAAGATGAAGTACTTTGTGATGTGGCACCACTCTCCGTAGTCGACGCCCTGTTTAGAAAACCTTACCTCTGGGATAGACATGGAAGTTATCAGTCATGGCCTCAGAAGGTGATTGTCTGAATCCAAAATCGATGGTTCAGCATACCAGAGCATCAACCTACAATGACGGTTGCACTGATATCTGCAAAACAGACAAAGAAGCTCATCAATCATGCTCAAAAGTTCACATTAATCATGACCAAGCCGCAACATTCTAAGAATACTGTAGCAACGAGTCGAGTCACCAACCAATGAAGCTCTTGGCAAAAGCAGCAATTCGATCATATTCTCGATGAGTACCAGAACCTTTTTCAATCTCTAGACGGAGTACCTCAACATTGCCAGGTAAAACACTCCATTGAACTTGTTCCTAGTTCTTCTTTGCTTAATGCATCTGTTTACAGAAGATCCATTCTCGAAAATGAAGAGATTCGTAGACAAATCCAATAATTAATCGACAAAGGTCATATCCGACCCAGCTCCTCTCCTTGTGGAAATCCAGTTGTCCTAGTTCCGAAGAAAGATGGGACTTGGTGCATGT
Source organism: Larix kaempferi (assembly GCA_027924585.1). Classification (NCBI taxonomy): domain Eukaryota; kingdom Viridiplantae; phylum Streptophyta; class Pinopsida; order Pinales; family Pinaceae; genus Larix; species Larix kaempferi. The sequence continues at coordinate 13,318,147 of BSBM01000445.1, read as the reverse complement.
GCATCGACTGCAGAGCTCTCAACAAAATATCGGTGGAGAATCGGTACCCTCTGCCGCGGATAGACGAGCTCATCGACTGTCTGAAAGGTGTTAAATTCTTCACTAAGATCAACCTCAAGTCAAGGTATCATCAGATTCCAATCGAACCCTTCGATGTGTGGAAAACTACTTTCAGGACCAAGGAAGGATTGTTTGAATGGTTAGTCATGCCTTTTGGCTTAACCAACACAACTGCAACCTTCATACGACATATGGATAACCTTCTTCAACCTTTCATCAAAAAATGGGTTATTGTCTACCTCGACGATATATTGATCTTCATTCGATCATGGGAAGAACATGTCGGACATCTTCGACAAGTCCTCAACACTCTCCAGCAACATCGGATTTATTTGAACATGGACAAGTTCTCTTTTGCGATGACCAGCATCAAATATTTGGGGTATGACAGGCATTCATGTCGACCCAAAAAAAGTACAGATCCTCAAAGATTGGCCCATTCCTAGAAGCATTCAAGAACTAAGAATTTTTCTTGGTTTGGTGAATTTCTATCGACGATTCATACTTGGCTTCAGTCACATAGCTTGGCCCTTGAATTAGTTGACGAAGGGAAATGGGAAAACTGTCTTCCAATGGACAGCAACACAAGCAGCGTTTGAACAGCTCAAAAACAAGCTCTGCACTACACCAGTACTTGTGTTACCTGATTTGCATCAGCCCTTTGAGATTGAGACGGATGCATCGGACTATGCCTTGCGCGCAATGATCACTCAATCTGGTCACCCAATTGCTTTTCATTCCGAAACTTTTAACAACATAGTTAGAATATACTCGATGTACGAAAAATAACTGTACGCCATTGTGCAAGCTCTCAAGCAATGGATGCATTACATCCTTGGCAAGGAAACGGTCATTCTCACTTATCACAAGCCTCTACAATTCACTCCGACACAATCAAAGTAGCAAACAAACCGACAACTCAAGTGGATTAATTACCTACAACAATTCCAGTTGGTGATTAAGTATCGGAAAGGTAAAGCTAATGTCATCGCCGATTGCCTCAGTCGACCACCCATTACTCTCCTTTTGACAATGATGAGTATGCAGGGATACAACATGACCACTTGGCCATAGTTGTATGAGGACGACAGCAACTTCTCAGCGGTCTAACGACAGTTACAGACTAACAAGTCGTCGACCTCAAACTTCGACTATTTCCTGAAATATACTTTACTATACAAGCTTGGACAGCTTTGCGTACCGACCGGTGAGCACAGACAGCAGCTCATTTGGGACGCGCACTACAACAAGACTACAGGACACTTTGGAGTAGCAAAGACACTTGTTAATCTGCAGAAGTATTACTTCTGGCCTACACTTAAATCCGACGTCAACAAGTACGTTCGATCATGTGTGGTTTGTGCCATTGCTAAACCTCCTAATCGACGACAGGGATTGTACACACCTCTACCAGTTCCTAGTCGACCATGGGAATCTATTTCTATGGACTACTTGATGAGTTATCCTACTACCAGACATCAGCATGACGCGATATTAGTAGTAGTCGACCGATTTTCCAAGATGGCCATTCTCATACCATGTAAGAAGACCACGACAATGCAGCAGACCGCTCAGCTCTTCTTTACACATGTTTGGAAACACTTTGGTTTACCCACAACCATTATTTCCGACCGAGATGCCAGATTCATCACCATATTTTGGAAGACCCTCTGGCAATTGCTAGACACACGACTCTCATTGTCGACAGCGTTCCATCCTCAGACCGACGGACAGATGGAAGTTGTGAATCGCTTGGTAGTACAACTACTTCACATGTACAATCACCAGCATCGACGCACATGGGATGAAAGTCTTCAATACATCCAGCACAGCTACAATCGAGCTCAACACAGCTCTACAGGTAGGATTCCATTTGAAGTCTATTACTAATTTCAGCCCTCAGTGCCTATCGACCTTATCATCTCCTCGACACAACCAAGCGACACCGACTATAGCCAACGAGAAGTTGATAAAGAAGTCAAGTTCAAAGATCAGATATGCAACATCCATAAGCAATCACGGGAAATGTTGCACAGAGAAAGCGAGAAAGCTAAGGCCCGACACGACAAGCATCGTATTCCTCATTCATTTCAAATTGGGGATAAGGTCTGGTTACATCTCAAGAAGGAGCGCTTCACTGGTCCATTCAAGAAGCTCAAGCCTTTGCGATACGGTCCGTACAGTATTCTTTGACAAATGGGAGAAAGCGCTTTCCAACTCGACATTCTTGTATGCCTGGGTCTGCATCCAGTATTCAATGTAGATCTACTTCGACCATACCATGCACCCTTGTTGGAACATAATGACTTGCAAACAACAGAACCCGAAGACATCCATCCAGATGTTCAAGAGCCTCTTCCTTTCGACACCATTGTGGGACGACAAGTACACCATACAAGAACAAACACAATTCCCTTGTTTCAGGTTGCCAAGGCTGGCCAGATCCCATCTCAAGGAAAGTGGTACTCTGTTACTAAATTGACCTTCAAGTTTCCTCACCTTCACGAGCAAACATTAGCGCCCATTGTTTCTTAAGGAATGAGGTCTGATCCGCATCGCAGTTGGCAAGTCATCGACGTTGATGCAACTTCGACTCGACAGTTTATCTCCAACAATTTCCGAACTTGACACAAATCCGACGAGTCTCGACTTCGACGCACCTCGACACATTCACACCTTCAACATGTTCAACAACCTCATAGTTCGCGACATCGACAAGCAGCGTCGATATGCGACCAACGACTGTCGAACTTCGACAGACTGTCTCTCTGTCTTCCAGTCGACTGTAACGGTTGAACTGTTGAACCGTTTTAACTTCTTTGTAACTGAACGTAACGGGTAGGCACATAAGCATCTCGAAATTCTATATAAGCATGTATAATATTGTAATCTTATGATGTATTAGACTTGTTTACAGTAATAGAAGATCATTTCGCATTCCTGCTTATTGTCTGTGCGTATTTGTGTTTATCTGTGTAGTGTAATCCTACTTTGCTCATTCTGCTTATTCTTAATTGCTTCCGCCGTAACAAAGCTGACTCATTCAGTCAAACTGTGGTTCCCCTCGTGCTTCCTGGACACGACCCGGATCAAGGTTCTTCAATTCTCCTAGGATATTGAAACGAGGTTGTTCCACTATTTTTTGTAAGGCCAAACGTTCAGGATACGACGGTTCTCTTGACAATTGTGTAGGTTGAGTTTCGGTATGTGTTTCTGCAAGTGTTTCAACAGATGCCTCAATAGGTGTTTCAGCATCCTCAATAATGGGGATTGTTGTACTGACTAGATTCTCAAATCGTTGATTCATTCTCTCGTCGATCATCGGGGATGGAACATCCTCAATGACAATAGGTTCCACTACCCTCCCTGATCGTAAGTGTAATTCATTGCAAGGGATAGGGGAAATGGAATAAGCTGGCATGTTGGCAGTTTTGAATTGTTGTACTTCATTATTATTAGGATTAGGGTTAGGCTGAGCAGGAAGTTGAGGTCGTAGTGGTGTGTTCATTGGTGTGGCATTATTTTGGTGTTGTAGTTGTGGTTGTTGATACTGTGGGTGAGGAGTTTGATTTTGAGGATACTGTGGCTTAAGTATATTCTGAAAAGTATCTTGTTCTGTTTCTATTGGACAACAAGAAAATATCACGCATGCTATTGTTTTGTTCGTGCATTGTAATTTATTTCTTATGTATCCAAATTTTCCTGATGATAGATATTTCTCAAAAAACAACAAACTTACAGAGTTTCAATACAAAGCATATTTCAATGCCATTGAAAACAGAAAGGCTATCATATACCAATGCTTTTATATATCCATGATGCTATTTGTTTTAGGGAGCATGCCTCTAATTTTTTCCTGGCATGGAAACTTGTCCTCAATATATTGTATCCAGTCTATTGTTTCTTAGTCTTTAAAAATATCATTATAACTATGATCTAAAAATATCAATGTAACTATGATCTTATAATGTAACTATGATCTTATAGTTTTCCATACTTAAAGTTTATACTTCATGGACAATGTGAAGATATTAATGGGAAAATTGCTCTTCATTAACATATCATTGTATGATATGGTGTTTAAATTTTATGTACAATGTGAAGATATTTATGGGAGAATTCCTCTTCATTAAGATATTTATGGACAATGTTTTTTAGTCTCTAAAGATATCACTGTAACTAAGATCTAAAGATATAATTGTAACTAAAATATTATCCCTTTCCATATTCAAAGTTTATTTGGGATGGATATTAACACAACAAAATTGCTTGCAACTATTAAGTTCTTGCTCCCTTTTCATATTGGAATCATTTCTTAACATATTTTAGTGTTAATTGATAATGTGAAACAAATTACAATCTCAAACACTTGTTTAGGCATAGAAAAATCTCTAAAGAACATTGCTAGAATCCCTTATGCTCAGTATATTTTCTTTCTATTCATCACATTTAGCCCCAAAAAAATTAATTCTCCTAATAAACAGGGACATTGCCATCTGGTGACACTTGTTTTATATATATATATATATATATATATATATATAATGTCTAAGATTGAATGATCATACATGTCATAAATCAAATTATATTTAAAAATTTCTTTTAATATTTATGATAAATTTGAAAATTAAACACACATATATAACAAGTGTCACTAGGTGGAAATGTCCCTGCTTATATATTTTAATTTGAAAATAATAAAGTTATAGAGAGATAGAACAGATACATTGCCACCTGGAACACTTGTTTTATATATATATATATAGTTTAAGAATAAATGATCATATACATCATAAATTAAATTATATTTTAATATTTATGATAAATTTAAAAATTTCTCTCCCACACACACATACACTTATACTTAATTATTTTCATATTAAAATTACATGAATAAATACTAAAGTGTCTGTTATATCTCATATATGGGTATATATGTTATATCTTATTATAAATTAATAGATATCAAATTTTGGTATTATGTATAAACTCAAATATATAATTCTAGTTGTTGGATGTTTGCATTTAATTAAATAAATAAATAATTTTATATGATAATGATGATGATGATGGTCTTATAATTATTATAGTTCTTTTATTCATGTGTTAGTGTTAATAGATATTTTGTAAAAAAGAATGATTTAAATTATGCTTAAAGTTTTGGAATATATAATGATGATGATTGCTAGTAAATATTAGTAGCATAAACTTGGTTTATGTTATTTTAGAAAAAATTGGTAAAGAATTATTTCTATTGTTTTAAAAAAAATCTTAGAAAATATTATAAAGAAGTTTTTTAAAAAATGTATAGTTTTGATGAATTAAAATCTTAATATTGTTACAAATATTTTGAAATTGAGATTTATTATACTCTATAAATGTTTTTAAGAGAAAGTGTTTTTATCCTCAAATTATTTAATATTACAAAATAAAATAGTCTTTCATGCCACAGTGTTGTTTAATAACATGTATCACTATGTAGCTCATAAAAATTCATTCTTATTATATTTATAAAATTTTATTTAAATATACTAACTGGAACCTCAATCCTTAATCGTTAATCCTCCCCTCCCCAAAGGCAAGCCACCATGTACGACGATCTTGTGGATTTTGAGGATACGAACACCGAACCTATTTTCTGGACGGAAGAGGAGTTCAGAATTTACACATGGAACAATAACTCCTCGCCGCCGCTGAACCTTAATATGATTAAAATCAATGAAACAATTGCGTCAGCGGCTCATGACTCAACCCCGCCCTACACAAACAATGATGAGCCTCCAAAAAACACTGATCATTGCTCACGTATTGATAATAAAAGCATGAGACCGAAGAAAACTTGCCTTGAGCTTGTGGTTGGAAAGGATATACAAATTGCAGAAATTCTGGATTATTTGAAGCTCGCGTTGGTTGGTCGCTTCTGCGAGAAACTTATAGGGAAAGAAGCTCTTTTATCATGGATGGAGAGGCATTGGCTCCCAGCAATTGGCTATATTCTGGACTTCCACATTCTCCCTTGAGGATGGTTCCTTTTCAAAACCAAAGCGGAAGAGGATGTCGCCACCTTACTAAATCAACGTTGGAATTGGGGTACCTCCGGGTTAATTCTGAAAGAATGGACAGTAAATTTCAATGCTAAAAGGGAACCCCACAACCACCAGCAAATCTGGGTCATACTCCCAGGTCTCCCCATGGTCTTCTGGCAAAAATCCTTCCTAGAATCTATTGGCAATAAACTCAGCAAATTCATTGCACTAGAGGAGGACTGGAATACAAAGCAGGACAGGAGATGCGCACACATTCTGGTAGAGATGGACTTAAGAAATGGGTTGTTTGAGGAAATTTGACTGGAGATGTGGGGAAACATATGGAACCAGCGCTTGGACTACTGGAAGTTATCGTTTAGATGTTTTAACTGCAGACAAGTCAACCACCTTCAAAAGGAGTTCCCACGATAGCCTGAACAACGACAGGGAGGCTCCTCAAAACCTCCTTTTAAAAAGGTATGGGTCAAAAAGAACAATTCGACGAGTGACATTTCTTCAACTTCTGCAGAGGACACTAGTAACATCGCCAACGTCGAATGCAAGATGACAGATACGGTATCATCTCCTTCCCCAGTCGCTCAGGACAAAGCTTGTGAAAAGGAGGGTATCGAAGTGGTTCCATTGGAAGAGGGCACGATGGCTGACAGCGACAAGGAAAGGAGCTCAAATTTCAAACCCGTCAGGACTTCAGAAGGTAATTCTGTTATTAACCCTACCGACCCTACTTTTTTGTGTCAAAGTCAAACTGCTCCCTCCCGTCAATTTTGTCTCCTATTTCCAAAGCTACTACCTCTTTCCATCCTTCCGTCAAAAACGTAGTCAGCAACATCTCGAGCTCCTCCCCACCCCCCAGGAAGGAATATGGGTTGCGTTCCAAAACGTTTAGCAAACCAGCCATTTTCTCCACCAGAGGGCTTGCTTGTGACCCTCCCTCAAATTCCAAAGTTGGATGTAAAACTCTCCTCTCCAAAGCTAGATGTAAAACTCTCCTCTACAAAGCTCAACTACAAGCTGCAAAAGACATTAAGGATGGAAAACAGCGTACCATTAGCAGAGCACTTAGAGTAGACAAAGCCCTCTCCAAGGGTGCTTAATGATCGCACTCTCTTTCAACATAAGGGGTCTAGGAGGGGGGCCCAAACAACTCACCCTCAAAAGGTTAGTCGTGACACTGAAACCTAAGATACTATTAATACAAGAAATAATAATGGAGGGCCACAAAGCAGTAGAAGTGATCAGTGGTCTTTTTAAAGATTGGAAATTGGAAGCAATAGATGCAGACGGTCACTCCGTGGGTTTAATTTCCGCATGGATCCCAGAATTGAGTCTCATTTCCTCTGTTTCATACAATTCGGCCCTCAAAACAGAATTGGAGATTCCAGATTTAAACTTGATGCTTTCCATCCTCAACGTCTACGTCCTTTCTATGGAAAGAATTTTTTGGGGGAATCCTTGCGCACTTCCGGTGCTATGGATTCTCCCAACCTTATTCTAGTTGGTGACCTCAATCTAACCCTAGGAACCAGAGAATTATGGGGAAAAAATGCTCATTTCAACTCGCTATCCCCTTTTTTCAATAATATGTTTGAAGGAAAGAATTTGGTGGACATACAACCTTTAAAACTTGAACCAACCTGGAGGAATAATCGAGGAGGAGACCTGGAAATTTCCAAAAGATTGGACAGGTTCGTGATTACAGATGGTCTACTCCAGCTTGGGTTAATCATCCGCTCTTCAATGGAAACTGGGGGGGTCTCTGATCATAGACCAATCTCTCTATCCATTTCCATCCCGGAGAAGAAACCCCCAGCTCCTTTCAAATTCAATCCTTCCTGAATAGATAATATGGAATATTGCAATCTGGTTAAAGAAAACTGGAGGTCGTTACTCCACTCTCCGTCTACTTCATACATGCAACAATTTGCAAATAATCTATCACAGATTAAACATCTCTCCAAAGAATGGGGCAGAAAACAAGAAGTTAATGCACAGAAAGAGCTCAGAGAGACTGAATCCAATTTACGAATCTTTACAACACTAGCTCGGACGGGACCTTCTCAAACGAGCAACTACTCTCCTTAAAGAAATTGGAAGAAAAAAGAGCCACTCTTCTGGCAAAGGAAGAACAACTTTGGTGGTTAAGAAGTAGAGCATTATGGATAAAGGAAGGTGATAAGAACACCAAATTATTTCATCGGTACGCAACTCATAGAAGGAATATCAACACAATCATAGAAATCATAGATGATCAAGGAAATAGTGCACATTCTTTTCAGGAGAAGGCTAAGTCAGCAGAGGATCATTTGAAGGCTAAATTCACCACTCCCACAAATTTCCCTATTGCAGAGATACTTGAGGTAATAAATTTATTCCCCAGACTCATCACTGATGAAATGGACGAAGATCTTTCTAAGGAAGTTACAGAGGAAGAAATAAGTGTAGTCCTCCATTCCTTTCAGAAAGGTAAGAGCCTCAAGCCGGATGGGTTCACTGTGGAATTCTTCTTAGGATTCTATGATCTTTTGAAGGAGGATCTTCATAAGGTAGTTAAGGAATGACAAAGATCTAGGAAAGTTTTGAGGACTTTTAACTCAACTTTCATCACTCTAATCCCCAAGAAGCAGAAATGTGAATCCTTTGAAGACTTCAAACCAATAGCCTACAGCAATATGATCTACAAAATAATTTCAAAGGTAATCGCTCAAAGGTTGAAATCTATCCTCAGTGAGGTAGTCACAGAAGAGCAATTTGGGTTCCTGTTTAACAAGAAAATCCATGATGTTGTTTCACTTGCTCAGGAAACCATACACACTATCAAGAAGGAAAAACTTTTTGCTTTCGCTTTAAAGCTCGATCTTTCCAAGGCATACGACAGAGTAAATTGGACCTTCTTACACTTATTGTTGATTCAAATAGGAATGCCATTAGCAGTAGTGGACTGGATAATGGATTGTATTCACTCAGCATCATACGTTGTATTAATAAATGGATCACCCTCCCATTTCTTTCGTCCAACTCAAGGCATTCGACAAGGATGTCCCCTGTCTCCTTTTTTTTCTCTTAGTAGCAGATGCTCTGAGCCGTCTAATTCACAAAGCAAGAGAAGATGGATCGATAAAAGGAATCAGGATCTCTAACACAGTAGCGTTAACTCACACTTTGTTTTTGGATGACGTCCTTCTCATGGGGGAAGGGACATACGGAAACATCCTAACATTTTCAAAGATTCTGGACTCCTATAAAATGGCCACATGAATGGTCATCAACACAGAGAAGTCTAAATTGGCTTACAACAACCTCTCGGAGGAAACGAAATCCATTCTGGAAAGGTCTTTATCCTTCTCTATTTCCCCAATCTCAGAAGGTTTTAAGTACTTAGGGTTCTTACTCAAACCTAATTCTTACTCTTTTCAAGACTGGCTTTGGTTGTACAAAAAAATTGAAGCTCGAATCACACACTTGGCCAACCCTTTTTTATCTAGAGGAGGTAGATTGGTCTTGCTTAAAGCTGTACTCCAAAGCATTCCAGTCTATTGGGAATCAATTGCATACATTCCTAAGGGAATACTAGTGAAAATAAGGAAGAAATGTTTTTCATTTCTCTGGACATTAAACAAGCAAAAAGAAGGAATTCCACTCGTCAAATGGTCGACACTCTCTTTGCCAAAACAAATGGGTGGATGGGGGATAAAAAACCCTGATCTATTTTGTAAAGAATTAGCGGCAAAAACACTCTGGAGATTAGCAGAATCCCCCAATTCTTTATGGGGCGGAACATTGACTTCAAAATACTGTCATCCCCACTCAATAGTAGATTGGTTCAGGAAACCCATCAAAAGCTTCAAAAATTGCTCTATTGGATGGAAAGCTATGGTCCTTGCATTTACATTAATAGTAAATTTGGTGGCATGGATGATAGGAGATGGTCGCAGTGTTCGGGTTGTAGAAGACCCTTAGTCCGGTGCAGGCGAAGGTTACAGGCTCCCTCCATAGCTAATTATAGAACTGAAAGCCAAAAACATTCACACTTTGGCTGATGCCCAAGCTGAGAAGGAAGAATCAATAAATAGAGGTAGATGGAAATCAGCCTTACAGCTGGGATTAACAGAAGAAAAAGAAGAAGCTTGGTACCATTACATAATATCCCTAAGAAGATCCTTCATCTTTCTCAAGGAAGGAGAACCAGATCAACTAATATGGACTAAGAATTGTAAAGATGGGATTTTTTCTGCAAAGATAGGTTATGAAACAGCCATTAGCTCTCACCCGACAGGTGAACCTCGAGTGAGGTGGGACAAAATCTGGAAAATCACGGCTCCACCAAAAACCATCATTACTGTCTGGTTGGCCCTGAATAACAAACTCCTCACCTGGGACAACCTACAAAAAATACGATTTCAAGGCCCTAGTAATTGTGTACTCTGTAATTGTGCCGAGGAATCGATCCCTCACCTCGTTTGCTCTTGTCCCTTTGCAGGACATGTCTGGGATAGAGCATCTAGGAGCATGGACATTACAATGCCTCTGCAAACAGATTCTATGGAACGAAATGTGATCGAATGGTGGAAAGATTGCAGGGTATGTTTATTTAAAGCATTTCCTGCACTTTTCATTTACACTATCTGGGAGGTTCGTAACAAGCCGATTTTCCAAAATACGTATATTACTCCAGACGTTACAACCTTGATTATTCTGCAGAAAATAATTGAACACAAATCCAAGCCAAGAGGAAAATCTCAAAGGATTATATCGTGTCCAGTGATCAATAAAGATCATCCATGGGTTTTTTTCGACGGGGCAAGTCAAGGAGACCCCCCCCCCCTTGGAGGTGCCGGCGGAATTATCTATCTCTCGGATAGTAGAAAATGGAAAATCAAATACGCTCCAGGACGCGCCTCCAACAGTAAAGTTGAACTTGCAGCTCTATGGGCAGTCTTAAAGACTGCTTCAGAAAATCATTTGAAGAACCTGCAGCTCTTTGGAGACTCCAAAATGGTCATCGATTGGGTAAACGGAAGGATCAGAATCAACGCTCCGCATCTGCAGCATCTTTTACTTTCCATACAAGATCTGCTTTCAAGCTTTGAACAAGTCAATTTCACACATATATACAGAGAACTTAACACAGAAGTTGATAAGCTGTCAAAGCTCGCTCTTGCACTTCCTCCTGGTCTCTTAGACGTGGAAGGACAAACTCATGATCAAGTTGATGAACATTATGTACAAATGATATATGTAAAGAACATAATAGTTGATGATCTTTTTGTAGAACAAGATGGCAAGGCATGAATGTAACACAGTTTATGTAACTCTTTTGATATATAATGAAGTCCCTTGAGGACAGTTTACGATCACTCTTTATTTAGAGTGATAGATATTTTCCAATTGGAAAATATATATATATATATATATCCACTAAATTATAATATTTCTCCAATGTATGTTTATCCATGTAGATGACACTTTTGTATTTTTTTAATTGAGTGTTATTGGGTATATGCTATGTTATGTTGTAGGTGATTTTGGAGGTTTATCAGTGTTATGTAGTCAAATTGAATGGTCATGGACTGTATTGGAATATTTTCTTTGATTATATATGAATATCATGAAGCTAGCTTTTTTATCCGGACGAGGCTAAGTGCATAATACCATTATAAACATTAAACTCTTCCAATTATTCAAGATCTAATTTTGACTAGCACCCTGTTGTTATGTGAATGAATTACTTAAGCCAAACTTATTAAAAGATGTGTTTTAAACTTGTGCTTTCAATGTACTTTATGAAACATTAACCATTAATATAATGAGACAATGAAAAAATGCAAGCATAAACACACATAAAATTTGGTAACGGAGTTCACCAGACTTCTTGGCTACATCTCCGGGTCTTCTCCAACCAGCAGGACCACTCAATTAAATCTTCAATAGCCAAAAATTACAATAATAATGACTTACAACCGGTGCATTGAATACCCCCTTTAGTTCTGGACCTCTATTGCAGAAACATACAACAAATATGAAATCCTTGCGAAATTTTGAGACTTTTGAGTATAAACTTGATACCTTTATGTGTTGAAAATCAGGACCTCCCCGTGGCACATAGATCAAGAACACCTCTGACATCTCCCTTTTGACTAGCTACTGAGATGGAGAAATAGACTATAAATATGGATTCTTGGGGAAATTTCAAGACTTATGAGTATAAACTCGATACCTTTCCGAGCAATAGAGATGGACCTTCCCTCAACATCAATAATGGAACCTTGCCCCAAAGTTCAAACCCCGCGCCTCAGGAAATGTGCTTGGTACAGACCTCTTGTACTTACACCTTGAAATCTATGCCAACTCCTGGCCTCAATATTCATGCAATCTCATTCCTTCTCCTATTCTATGTTGGGTCGACCTCCCTTTTATGTTAAGTGGGCTAGGTGAATCGGTTTAACCTCCTATTCCAAATTTGTGGGTTCCATGTCAACACCTCTAAATTCGACGGAGGTTGTTTAGCAGGTTTATTGTGCTACTAAAGTTGGAAAATTTGTTTGTTGCAGTTGGAGGAACCACTATATTTGGCGGTGTTTGTTGGATCTGGCCACTTGCACACATATCAAGAAGGCCATGTGGAGGTTCCATGTGGCACCATGTGATTGGTCCACATGGTAGCCATTCATTGGTGACTGCCACATCATCAACAACATGTCAAGATTCTACGTCAGTAGTCATGTCACCATGCCACATCATCAATGCCACATCATTAGTGCCATGTCAGTAATGCCACATCAATAGTGCCACATTATCAATATATGAATGGTTCCACGTGGCACTATGTGGGGCTTCCACGTGGCACCTCTACAAGTGCCATGTTGCGATTTTCTGAAAAAACTTTAGAACGCGATATCTTCTTCATTTAGAGTCCTTTTGAGGTGATTTTTGCACTGTTGGGAAGATATCGTTGAGATCTATGCAATGGTGTTGTTATTTTTGGCAATTGAAGACTTTCAATTTTGAGCATCTTTGGATCCTCCTAGATCATTCCTCCCCACTAGGAACCTTTTGGACCCTTGAAAAATTTTATATATCGTCTAACTGATAGAAATGCCTCCCCACTTGCCCTAAATCCATCCATCTTGTATAAATCATGAACACGTGGTACATCACAACAAATTCTCCAAACGTGATAATAATTGCTAACATATTGCTGACATCAATGATCATTCCTTTATTCCTACAATCTCATGCATTCATGGTCATGCCAATTAACCAGAAATAGCTAGCTAGCAATAGGACAAAATACATTAGTGCTAAGGGAAATGAACCAATAGTTCTTTTCATTATCTGAACAAGTTTTCCAGATGCATTTACCAATTCCTGTTGAAGATCTGAACCACAACCTGGAAGTGAATCTATTATGTCTTTTTCTCCTTTCCTTTCAAGCATGAGAACAAGCAATTAGCTAGAATTCACAAGCCTCTTCATCTGCCATGTGCTCACTAACGAAAGATTGTTTTTTATCTGGTGAGCTTGAACTATATACTCAACTCCATCCTTGAAAAGATGATATTTTTTTTCTTCTTGGTAGAAGATGGCTTTTCTATCATACAAGTATGGGCTTCCCAAGACCATTCCACAAATCACTAGTACAAAATGAGAGACAAGTGACCATGCGACCAAAAAAATTGGTCACCATAGATTTTTCAAGGGATAAATGACCAAAATTGAGAAATTTTAAGTGAACTGACTAAAAATGACCAAGATAAATGACCAATTTAGTCATGGGATAAGAACTAAAATAAAAATGACCAAGATAAATGACCAATTTGGTCACAAGATAAGAACTAAACTAAAAATGACCACATAACAATTGGTCATTTATGTGGTCATTTTTAGTTATGTCATTCTAGCAGTGAAAAATGATAATTTTGATAATGAATTTGTACAATTTACTAAATTTTAACATTGCAGATGGATTCGGAAATCCCTTTAGGAGGACTCTGAATCCATCTGCAGTGTTAAAATTTAGTAAATTGTAACAATAATAGTATAAAACTTGGATTATTTTTCAATACATGTCTTCTAAGGGATCATTTCTTTGAGGCCATGATTAGGAAGCATCTGAAGTTTGAACCAGTTTATGACTAGTTATGATCGGACCGAAAAAGACTAGGTCGATGGAGACGAGGTAATTTCATTTCATGATGGTTGGTAGAAAAAATGTAGCAACTCAAGCTACTTGGGCATGTTCAATGAGTTAGTGGACCTTCCACATTGTTAGTACATTCAAATTCAAGTCGGCAATATATAAAATTATGTATCTTGTCAAGATTGATGAGTACACACCCTCCCCACACCTGATTGACTACTTCAACCTGACATCCCAAACTAAGGATGGAACAAAAAGGTAATTGAATCTATGGGAAAAAAATGCCCACCGGATGAAGTAAAGGATCCCCTGAACTAGTAATATGTGGCTAGATTCTGAGAGCTTACCTACATGAACCCGAAACCAATTCGCTTTTAGCCAATTTCTTGCTAGCCGAAACCGTCCACCCTTAGTGCAAGTGTTATCTAGTCAATTATTATTTATAAATCACTTCAAATCTATTACGAGGATTTAAGTTCCAAGCAATTTGTAGACTTATTTCAAATAATTGTGCATCAAATTGTACCTAGACCATCCACTCGAAAAGGAATGGATTTGTCCATTGAGAGCATTCATTGGTAAACTTTTCCATGTCTTCTCTTTCCAACCAAATATTCTTCAAATAACTTTGAGGATTATGCACTTTCCCAACTATATAAATCAAAGAGGTTTTTACACTCCATATCATACATATATTTTATATGTATTGCAGCATTTATACCCATACCGAGGTCCTAAATAATCTCAATCAAACTCAATCGGGGTCCTAAATAAACTCAATCAAGAGAAGATTCTTTTCAAGACACTATGCTATACTATTTTTTCAAAATATAACCCATAATAAATTAGGAAAAAAATTAAAACATGGACACCATTTTGTTCTCTATGATAAAATTGTTTTTTTTTAATTTATATTTTACCATTTTGAAATTTTAATAATATAATTTAACTAAAATAATAATATTATATTAATGTCACATAGTATTAAATATGTTAACTATATTAAATATATTATAGTTATTAAATTATATGTGATATTAATATAATATTATTATTTGGATTAGATCAAATTATTTGAATTTCATATAATATAGTATATAATATATTATATATATGTTAATATAGTTAATATATTAATACTATGTGATATTAATATAGTATTATTATTTGAATTAAATTAAATTATTTGAATTTTATAATGGTAAAATATAAAAAAACAAGAGAACAAAATGGTGTTCCCAATTTAATTGTTTCTCTAAATTGGTTTAAGTTCGAAAATATTAATAAAAGCAAAAGCCACATACCTGCGTGCAAACATTGACCATTTTACGCATTCTTCTTCTTTCTACAATTTTTGCTCAATTATCATGAAGAAAACACCATTTCTGGCCATTGATTTCACGCTTTTTTCACCAATTTTGAAGTTGGTATTTAATGTAGGAAGAGAAAGAAGGGGTTATTTTGTAAGATCAGATGCAAACCCTCACAAGTGGATATGTAACATCAGAAACCCAGATCGAAGCTTGGTCATAGATGAGATGCCTCAGTTGTCAAGATGTGAAGATGTGAATGGATGCCCAAATGCAAAGATGCTCTCAGATGCCTCAAATATTGGCGTTCGAAAGAGAAGACTCAAATATTGGCCATAGATCGAACTCTCCTTGGATGTAGAATGAAGCCTTCCTCCTTGTGGCAGATCGAAGGCTCAGATTGGAAAAGCTCTAAGATCAAAATCCCAGATCAAATATTGGCCACAGAGTTGCAAATATGCGAATATTTGAATTGATTCAAGATGCCCAGATCGAAGACACCTACCAAGACCTGATTTTCTACCACAGCCTGCTGAAAATCTATTCAGTGTATTTCAAATGATTAGGGATATGGAGGTTGCAATGAGGGGAAGAGAAAAGCGTGCCTTGCTGGATTGGTGGCGGGAGATTAAAAATGACCGCGGTTTAAATGGATTATAACCCAGAAAGAATCCCACAAGCCCTCCTAGCAAGAGCATTGGAAGAATATACATAAACTTTAAGTCCTGGATGGATGATATTGTTTCGTTAGCAAATGCTAAATTTGAAAGTTATAAACTAGATCAAAAAAAGCATAAACAACTGACTCTACTGAACCAACTGCCTCTTCAACGTGTGCTTATGGATATTGATTTGAAACTTACTGGCTCTCTCTCTCTCCAATGCACTATGCGTATGGGACAAGAATAATTGTCCCTCCTGGAGCAGGCTTTGAAACAGGTCCTTCAATGACTGCTTCAACTCCCCAATGCTATTGGTGCTACTCGTGCTGGTGGTGGAGATGGATCTACTACTGTTGGTGCTGATGTTGGTCTTGGTTCTAGAACCGCTGCTCCCGCCCTTGCTTATGCCTCCCCTGATGTCTGCTCTTAAATGGATCCCTGGCAAGGAGTTGGCATTCTGAAACATCAAGGAGCAATGGTATGTTAAATTCTATTTTAAATGTTGTCTTTGAGTTCTTTTTAATTTTACTTCATCATGGGCTCGTTCACTGAATACCCTATGGAATTAGGATGCCTGCAGATAGAATTATCATCCGCCCATTCTATCAAAGGTGAAGCATCGCTTCTACACAACTTTATACCTATGCTTTCCATTTTGTGTATCGTCATGGATTTATCTCTTTATTCTGGTGGTTCAATGGTTTCAATGGGTGCAATGGTATCACTAACATAGCCCCATCGCATGCACATATTCGTTGTATTCGCCCCTATTCAATTGAAACTCGCATATCTACATTTAACCTTTCCAGATGTGGAAGCTAGAATATTGGCAAGGACTCTTGGTTGGGACTACCTACTAATGGAGATACCTTGGTGCTTGGGTCCCAGTGAAAAGTATGTTATAGTAGTATCATAAGTTCATCCTGCATTAGCGTTTACTTGCTACAACAATTCAAAAGATCACCTCAAACCAAGTTCATTTTGGAACATTGTGAAGCATAAGGAAGCCCTAGAAAATAAGCAGACCCAAGAGTCTCTAGAGGCACTTGAACACAGCTGGTTCTCTTGGGAATTCTTCTTCGAGAATTTTCTAAAGCATATGAAAGAAACATACATTGAAATATCTAATCTTTTTATTCTTATCGAGGTGGATTTACGTAAATTGAGTGAGCGGAGTATGATACACAATTGGACGAGCATATTTTCCTATAAAAGCATCCTCTATATCATTGAAACATGTGACAGAGCCAATGGGAAGTGATAAATACCAGTCATATGCGGGGCCAATCAATGTTTGAAGGAAAACCCTAACCATGACGTCATCCTTAGTGATCAAGTGAATATCACATATGGCGAGGAATTGGTCCAAATGATTTTTCAGGCTCGTGACCCCATCTCCACTGAAAGGAGGCACAACTCCTACCGGGAGATTCGACAAAGAGTGTTACTCAGCTCGCAAAGCTAAAGGGCTCATTCTCAGATGCCATCTCAAATTTCTATGCCTTTGATTGTTCCTTTGTGAGAGATATAAATATCATGATGAATCGCCTAGTTAAGCTCTCCGAAGAAGCATTCATTGTAGCCCTAAAGATGTCATTGGTTGATGCGTTAGATGAATGAGTTTGATACCAAACTTCTAACCACAAGAGAGCGTTATTGATGATCGAATGAGCGCCCACTCTTATTCTGTCATGCAATCAGATCTATATATTTAACTGAATATATCATTATTCCGAATAAAATGAGATCTCTCTCTCTTTGCTCGCCTGTTGTGCCATAAAATCTTTTTTTGTCTCCGTCGCGATTTAGGGTTACTGTCTTCATCACCACAATTACAGTCTGTCTATACGAGGTTTAGAGTTATTCTTGCCAAGGTTCCACCTCATTTACTTAGCATCTATCAAACCCATAATATGATAGACCTATTATGGAATCCAGTGATTATTCTACAGCAATCGTGGTTGGATATAGTTCTGTAAACTCAGATCAAGATTCTCATGTTGTTAATATTTCATAATTTGTTAATTAAGAAAATTGCTTGCTATTACGACACCCAATAATAACAATACTACAAAGCAAGAAATGTCACCACGGATTCCTTAAAAGTCATATGCCTAAGCTCCTCCAAATCTTCAAGATCTTTATGAATCTCACCCCAAGCCATAAGTATCCTTGTAGGCAATGGGTATGAGATAAACTTAACATATTTATGTTAAGGACATACAATATGGGAACACTCTTTCCTTCCCTCCCCGCTAATTACTACTGATCAGCTAGATTTTACTTACCACTGATCGTGTTAATTATTCTTTGTGTAATAACCTTCCCAATCGTACTGCCCAGGTAGGCCCTTGATTCGTACTGCACCCTCTTGACTAAGAAAAATATATAGGCTAAAATAGAAAGCCGAGAATATGTAGTATTATCCGAGTCAATGTTGTTTTTTCCGAGTAATTTAGTATTTTACAAGTGTTTTATGCCCATATGTTTAAGATTTTTCATACATTTATTTTATGTTCTGATCCCGAGCTTTACTATTTTTACCTATGTTAGAATACCACGCATGTGGCATTGCAGGTGTCTACCTGACCAGCTCAAGTAGGGCATCTAATTTAGTATTGAATATGTTGGCAGCAATAGGGAGCATAGTCAAAGAAGGCATAGTGTAGGTTTTTCTTCTTTGTCGACAAGTAGGCAAGCCTGCGAGGCTTTTGCCTTTTCACAATAAGTTTACATATTGAAAGCCATTTTATTTAATCCTTGACCATCTCTACCACAATCCTTTCCATATAAACATGTTTCTCGTCGAAACGATGAAATCTTTTCTTGCCTTTGAATGTCCAAACAGAAGCTGCATAAATTAACAATAAATCAATTCAAAATTTGCGACTGCTAAAGCCTTGTACTCAATGTATTTAGGCGTCAATTTGTAAGTACTCTCAATTAAATCAACCATGTAGTCAATTATCACCCATGAATCACACAGTAGTCATTTTCTCCATGGCTATTGTCAGGTCATGAGTATTTGTGTTTGTGTCATAGTCTTGCGCTGAATTTGTAGTTGTATCATCAACAACATGAATTGTTGAGAAGCCCTGATGAATGCTGAAGGGCCCAAAGATCTGGAAGGAGCCAAAACAGGATAAGCTCATCATAGGTGGCTCAGTAGGTGTGTCATAGATCCAAACCGATATTCTGGAAGCAAATGGTTGGATTCATACAGCCTATTTTTTCTTTAGTCTTCTTTTTTCATGCAAAGGACTTGCAATATCTCTCAGTTGCTCTCGTCGTTGGTACCTTTTTTCTCTTTTTAATATTTGAATGTTTGTCATTGTTTGTGAGTGGTTGGGCACTTATTTCGTCGGAGCAAACTTGACTTTTTGCAGGGCTTCATTCTTTTGTTCTTATTTCGACTAACATAAATCTTTTATTCTGAACATATGGTTGGCGACCCCCCCCCATTGCCAACCCAACCCTTATTGTTCGATGGGAGTGGATTTAGCAATAGGGTTCATTTGTCCAAAAAGTATTCCCACTCACACTCATTGACGAAGCGCTCCCATTATGTATGCATATTCTCCCAATTTAATGAAGCAGGCACGTCCAACGGAGGTCGTGGTTTGACTATGTGACCAGCTTTGTTTTCGATTAAGAATTTATATAGCAGGCTTGGTATAGAGTAGAAAAATCCTTCGTGAAGGTCGGTGTAGAATCTGTGTCAAACTTGGTCGACTGAGGATCTTTCTTCTATAGCTTGTTCTTCACAAAAATATTTGCATATCTTTTCAAACCATTCGTATAAATTCGTTCTATCTCCGTTATAGATCTTGTGCAATAGGAGTCTTTCGTTATGGGCATCTAACTTGGTCATAAACAGTGTTGAGAAATTTCTTTATTTCATAGAGAACAACTTCGATGAATCTTTCATGGGACTCAGTGAAGAAATTTTCTCGGGCTATGAAAGCGTTGGTTTGTTCCTTCTGGCATAATTTTGTAATAGTTTGCAATTTTCCGTTCCACCAGACTCTAATTTCCCTCTCACTCACCATATGTATGCATGCCTCATGTCCCAGGTCCACTAACGGAAACGGAACCAATGTTGTAATCTGAGGGATTACATGGAGTTACCAACAACACATCAAGCATATATATATATATATATATATATTGCACACATAGTCATACATACATTGTTAAAATATTAACCAGGAAAATGTTCGGGGAGAAATGCATGCAAAAGTGAGTTTTGCATGCAACTATTTTTAGGTTTTTGGTAAACCTAATTTGACAGTGAGATGATATAAGGAAGATAGAAGGTGACTATCTTCATCAGTGAGACAACTGATTTGAGATAGATCATTTGAGAGGAGGACGACTTTCCTTGAGGAGGGCGCATTCCTTAAGGAGGAGGAAGCTTATACCACATCCAGT